>JACXGI010000706.1:0-49599 GCA_016801175.1 Esox masquinongy
TTAACTCCGAAAGCTTCTAGGCTCACTGCCTTCAATCACAAAAATATTGTGCAAAGCTGAAATCGGAAGCTGTCAAGGGCCAAAATTAAACAAACCAAAATTCTAGAACGTTCATCAAAAAACATATGCACCAAGTAGAATTATAATACCATTATCCTTGTAGGAGATGTCTATTTATGTGCAAAACCACGCCCCTTCACATGTTCATTGGTCAATAGCATCCATGTTTTTTGACATAATGGTCTGGCTGATATTACCTTTGAAGACCATGGTCCCTAGATGCCCAATATCAAAGTATGTGAAGATCGGACATTCGGTGCCAGAGGAGTTAATTTTTTTGTGTTTTTCAAAAAATCCAAAATGGCGGAGAATCCGTCATGGCGGACTTTATGGGTCCCAATGGCAGAAATGTTCATCATGAGGAGATACACCTGTGTTCCAATTTTCAAGACTCTAGGTCACAAGCGGTGGGCGTGGTGAGCTTGGAAATAGTGCAACTTTGGAGGTTTGTGACAGCGCCACCATGAGCCCGACATGCATGCCACTGCACCAGAAATTGCGGCCCTTGTCCCTTTCCTACCATAAAAAATTGGGCACCTTTAAGCCATTTAATCTCACGGGAATTTGCAAAAAACACCCTTTTTTGCCGGAATAATAATAATAAATATAGCTGCAAGCAGCAATTAAGGGTCCAAGCAAACAGAGCACAAGACAAGGATTGGCCACGCAAGCCCGAAAGGAGGCCCAGTAATTCGTTTTTGCGTTAGGCGGTAATGAGCGTTTAAACAGATTAAAACGCTCAAACAGTGCCCCCACATGACCGATCAGCGCCACACACCACGGGCCTCTTTCGCATCTCGTTCCGACCACAGACACCAAGTTTGGTGACAATCAGACAAACGGTTGCTGAGAAACGCCCTCACTTCCTGTGAAATTTTCAGACGCAGGAAGTTGTTGGCAAATGACATATACAGACCTCCCATGCACTATATTCTGCCCACTGATACCAAGTTTGGTGACAATCGGACAAACGGTTGCTGAGAAACGTCCTCACTTCCTGTGAAATTCTCGGACACAGGAAGTTGTTGGCAGGTGACGTACGTGGACCTCCAACTGCACCTCATTCCGACCAAGGATACCAAGTTTGGTGACAATCAGACAAACAGTTGCTGTGAAACTCACTTCCTGATAGGCGGCTTTGCCGCCATTTTTGATCGGCTGCAATGGGCGAATGATTTTGCAAATAAAAAATCCACCAAATAACTTTTGTTAGGCTCGGCCTGTAGATCATGTCTGCCAAGTTTCGGGAAGATAGGACAAAATTTGCGACCTGTGAAGCATTTTAGAGCTTTAACAGGAAGTTGAATATGGCGGAAATACAAGATGTTGGAGCTCGATGTTTCAAAGGCAATTTTGTTTGTCATACTGCCAGTCACATTTGGAGATAGGTTTGGTGATTTCTGCTCCAAGGAGCACAAAGATATTGCTATTTGAAAAGCTCAAGTTTGACGACACACTGTAGCGCCCCCCCAATAGCCGATCTCGCCCAAAACTTTTACCGGTTGTTGGGGGCCTATACAACTTTATACTGATCAAGTTTCATGGCAGTCAAGCATTTCTAAAGGCTTTAATTGATAGCTTGAATTTGATTGGCCTGTGGCGGTCACATGGTTTGGAATGCCGACTCCCTATTTGTTGGAGTACAAGAGCCTATTGCACTCATACAACTCACCAAGTTTGATTGAAATATCTGTTTGCGTTGAGGAGTAATGAGCCTAACAAGTGGCTTTTTGGTATGGCACCCCCATATGCCCGATTAGTGCCAAACACGGCAGGCCTCCTCTGGTCCTCCTTCCGAACATGCGTACCAAGTTTGATGCCAATCGGACAAATGGTGGCTGAGATACGGCCTCACGTCTCGAATGGCGGCTTTGCCGCCATCTTTGATCGGCTGCAACAGACAAACGGTTTTACAAATCAAAAATCCACCAAATAACTTTTGTTAGGCTTCGTCTGTAGATCAACTCTGCCAAGTTTCAGGAAGATTGGACACAATCTGCGACCTCTGAAGAATTTGAGGTTATTCACAAAATCCAAAATTGCGGAAAATCTAGTTAGGCGCAAATTAAAACGGTGCCCCCACATGGTTTATCAGTGCCACACTTCCGCATCTCATTCCGACCACAGACACCAAGTTTGGTGACAATCGGACAAACGGTTGCTGAGAAATGCCCTCACTTCCTGTGAAATTTTCAGACGCAGGAAGTAGTTGGCACGACGTACGCAGACCTCCCATGCACTCTATTCTGACCACTGATACCAAGTTTGGTGACAATCGGACAAACGGTTGCTGAGAAACGCACTAATTTCCTGTAAAATTGTCAGACGCAGGAAGTTATTGGCACATGAGGTACGCAGACCTCCACTGCACCTAATTCCGACCACGGATACCAAGTATAGTGACAATGGGACAAACGGTTGCTGAGAAACTCGCTTGCTTCCTGTGAAATTGTCGGACACAGGAAGTTGTTGGCAGTTGACGTTCGCAGACCTACACGGCACCTCATTCCGACCACGGATACCAAGTTTGGTGACAGTCAGACAAACAATTGCTGAGAAACACACTTGCTTACTGTAAATTTGTAGGAAGCAGGAAGTTGACATATGACGTGCTGTGTTTTGACTCATTATCTTGTTGATGAGCAGTATCCACAAATGTTATATGTGAATTATCTTAAAAATGGACAAAAGGTCTAGGGGCTAGTTGTCAAAAGTGGGTTTAAATTCTGGCAAAATGTAGTGTTGCGGAAATGAAAACAGCGAAAAGGAGGTCTTTTGGCGAAGTTGTTCAGTGCCTGTTTCCTCATCATATGATAGCAGTTTTATGTCTCTAGGAAAGGGTTCATCAACTCTGGTCCTGGAGGGCTGAAATACATCTGATTTTGCTTCTGTCTGTAAGGGACTGGTTTAGACCTGGGCAAGCAGGTGATGTAGTAGGTAAAAGCAAAAATCTGAATTGTATTGGCCTTCCCGGATTGGAGTTTCTAGACCCTATTGGGTCTAGAAAACCAGGGAAATGTCATTTTCCCAGAGTGTTTGCAAATTTCTACATTTGCCTGCATGTAGCGCTATCACTATCAAATGTGGATCCTTTAAGAAAAGAAAGTGAGGATTGCAGAAGAGTGAGAGAGGAGAGATCCAGAGTGACAGGGATCAAGAGGAAATATGAAGAAAGCTGCTAGAAGAACAGCAGACGAGCAGCCCTGCAAAAATTAAAAAATCTAAAAGAAATACTGTTTTGTGACAACCAGTCCTATCAAAGCTTTCAATCCTGCTGGTAAACAGCAACAAATAAAAAAATAAAACTAAAATCTGTTTTGATTATTCATTTACACATGCAGTAGATTTCAAGATATAACATCAGCTGTGACCTCAATGTAAAATAATGTAATTTCCTGGATTTATTTTCCAATTAGCTAAGTAGCTACTGTACACTTTAAAAAGTAAATAACTCTTAGTTCAACTAATGATGTTTGACTGTATACCCATAATAACACATAGAGCTAAGATACAATTCTTGTTTATATTTAAGGTGTATAAGGAATTTTGGTACCTTAAAAACTAATTAATATAGCACCTTAATTTACCAATCCAGTATTTTTAAGGTCTGATTTAAGGGGAAATGTTAAGGCATTTTGTCATAATTTAAGGGATTTTACCCCTTAATTATACTTATTTGAGCACAAAACAAATTAAAGCTATTAATTGACACCTTACTTAGGATTAATATCCTTTAAAAACTACACCAATTTGTTCACTATTAAGGGATACGTTCATTTCATTTTAAAGTAAAATTAAGGGGTTTGTTTCATAGTGTATAGGCATGGTCCTGGGGACAGGGTGAAGCAGTGCATCAAAACAGAGTGAACTTTATCTGATCATGTTATTAAAGAATGTTAGTGGCTATAAGCACTTACAGGAAGTTTTATGTCAGTTGGCCAATGATAGGGTCTGGGCTATTGAAGTATGTCTTTCATGAGCGGACTTGAGGAATTTTGTTGCAAATTTGGGGCAACTTCAAAGTGAGGTGATGTAGCATTATGAGCCATTGTAAAGTCACAAAGTCTGGGTTGGTGTTTGAATACAGCTGTCAACATAGGATAGGGTCACTTCAGGTTGAGTGGGACATTTAAGGAAGGTCAAGGGTATTGTTCTCTGAGAATTTTGCTAGCCAATCAAAACAATTCATGTTTAATTTTTGCTGAATAGGTGCTGGATATTAACTAAAGATTTTGATTGTGTGACAGCATCATAGTGGGCATGTTGCTATTTTTCCAATGTACTGACCATTGAAAAATTATGGTAAGCATGTTAACCAAGGAAAACGTCTTATAATGATAAGTGTAACGTCCTTACCAGGCTAGCCTCATTAAAACTGGCTAATTATAATTTTCCCCTTTGTTTGGACTTTCCTTTCCCTCACAAAATCTGCCTGTCTTGTGACTCTAATCATCGATCACACGTGCATATCTGTCCCTGATTGTCCTCAGTATATGTAGCTAATCAGTTCTTGTCTAGTAGGGCCTATTGTTTGAAGTTTCTCTGAAATTCTGGTGAGTGGTGTTCTAAATGGCTTTACCTTTATACTGTAATCGCAGCCCTTTTGTTTTTCGTCTAACTGATAAAGGCTATCAGATGAAATGGGACACTTTGCTTAACTACCATTCAGCACAAAGTAAATATTTGATTAAAAAGATGCTGAATAAAATATGATTTTGACATGATTGCGTAATAAAATGACATGACTGTGTAGAATATACAGTATAAATGTAATAGTTGTGGCAGGTAACATTTTAAAATGAATTATGGAAAAGATGTTGATTAGAAAGCAAGTAGAAAGGCAGAGAAAGTGAGGAAAGGGAAATGTGGCCACAGAAAGATGGCTATTACTCTCAGACATTTCCCGAGTGATATGCTAGTATAGAATTAAATGCCTATGAGACACTAACACCGCTGGATTTGCCCTGCTCCTTCATCCAGCGTTCTGCGTCTTTTTCCTATTAGCCGCCATTCCCAGTTACACGGACTTGTTTCTTATTTGCCAATCAGGAGTGTACATTCAGCGTGTAGACTGGCATCTGTGTGTTTTCGGTGATCGTCATTTGATTATTAGCGGACAGGCTTCGCAGACTGTTTTCGTCCTTTGTGTTTAGGTCACGTGTAGGCCTATTCAGGGTATTTTGAATTATTCCTTTCAGGTCCTGTGATTTTGTTTTCATTTCTCTGCTTTTTGAAAGATGTGTATTTGGGAGCTGCCACTAAACTACCTATTCAGTCAGTATTTAATTTTTTTAGATGCACCTGGTAGAAACAAAAGCAAGCGGGACAGGGCGAGAAAACAGCGTGTGCTCCTACGCGCAACATTGTAACGGGATATGTGGAGTAGTGGGGTTTACCCGCTGAGAAAAAATAAGTTTGCAGACATGTCTGAAAATGTATCAAGTGTGCAAGTATAAAATCGCGATTTTGACGTACGAGGTGAACATTTGCGTGCAGTACCTGTTGATCATGGCATCAACATCCTCACCGACCGGCAACGTAGATACGGCTTTGAGGGTTACCTGTTCAACATCTCCCGGGCACAGATTTCCCCTAAGAAAGTGAAATATTTCACAGCAGTTTTGCAAACTGAGGGGAAAGAATACCACAAAGTGGTGGTATTCACCATGGACCACCACGAGAAATTCGTTTATGCTGCCAACTGTGGGAATGCGGTACAGCTGAAGAAATGCACTAAACAACTAAGTAAGTAACAAAATACAGCATTGATGTTTTTGTGTGTGCTTGTCTACTGCGATAACTAACGTGTTTTTCCTTGCTTTATTGTTAGGCTTTTCAGATCCTGACGGGTTCGATATTTTGCGCAACAAGCAGACGCAGTTACAGGTGGCTCAAGTGGCCTTTGACAGGAATGAACCTCCCAGCTCCCAGACGCTTAACATCACAGATATTAAGAAATTGGGGCCACAGCAAATGGTGGGTTATCACTTTGCTTGAGCATTTAATGGTAGCCATTGCATGTGTGGATATTGGAACTTAGATTTCACATTCAACCTACAACGTAATGTGTACAGTCCGATGTTGCTTAACTGTATGAACTGTGTGCTTTCAGGTTGGTGAGCTGTGCGTAAAAGTTCTCCCAGAGGCCGCGACCAGTAAGATAATCGATCTTCGAGGGGAACAGTGCGAGCTGAAAGAATTGTGGGTGGCTGACACCAGCGGGCGCATCAAGCTGACTTTATGGGACAAGCTGATCGGGATGGTGGAGGAGTCAAAAACATACGCCTTCAGCAACTTGTCCACTAGGGATGTCTGCGGAGAGAAGAGCGTAACCTCAACCATGCAAACTGTCATCCGCAAGCTCCCCTCCATCCCGGGGCTGGTTATAGAGCCAGCGATTCAACTGCCTCCTAGCCCAACTTATGCGGGGGAGGTGACTGCAATTCAGGTGACGTCTCAGCACCGCTGCCCGCATTGTCACAAGGGACAGAAGGACTTTAATTCCAAAAGCCCAAGCCACAAATGCGGAAACTGCAGCTTAAGACAGAGAGCATCAGCATATGCAGTTCGGTATGGGGGAACCATTTTTGTAATGGAGGACAGAGTTAACCATAGCTTTACGCTAACACACTCAGCGTTGATGGCATACTTGTCGAAATACAAAGTGGGACTCTGTCATACTGAGGACCTTGAGAAGCACTTTCTAGATGCGGACGAGCTTGTGGTGTCTGCCAATGCTGATGGACTAATTATAGACATGGTGCATAAAAGTAAGGAGAGTTCTGACCCGGCCCGGATTGAGCCCGGGGATGGGCTCGAAGATGACGCGTCGCTGTTTGCGTTGGAGACAGAAATTGTTAATGATTAGAAGTTTTCAATCTTTTCAACTTGTTTTAATTTAATGCCCTCTAGTTTTGAAATTCGTTTACTCTGTGTGTTCCGTTTTGGTTGCTTATTTTTCTGCATTGTTTGACATATTCACATTTTAATAAATCTGTTTTGTTTGTAATATCTGTTCAACTTGTGTTTTAATGCCCTCTAGTTTTGAAATACGTTTACTTTGTGTGTTCCGTTTAGGTTGTTTGTTTTTCTGCATTCTAGGCTAAGTTGTGGCTTGCTGCACGCAGGGCAAAACTAAAAATAGGGCAAAACTGACATATGTAGGCTGGAAATAATTCACACATAGCATAAGAATATTTGAAGTTCTCTATAGGTGGCTCTTTCAATACAGGCTTAGTCACGAGTTCTTACAAATGCAAAGCCAATAGGCCTAATATCTCTGTCGTTGTAATTTTGAAATTTAACGATGGCTCGAAACATGGTCGAGATGAAATTCTCTGTGGGCCCGGCACATGCCTATTGGGTAGCTGCGAGGAGACGATAAAACTTGTTTCTCCTGACTTATGGAAAAAAGTGCTTAAATGAACCATTAGCATTTGTTTAGAATGTAACTGGTCCGTATATATACAGTCTATGAACTGGTCTCAATATTAAAATCTAGAGTTTGTCATACTGAACGGTGTATATCTTCCGGTTAAGCCTATAGCCTAGTGTAAGTCGCTGAACATTTTAATTTTCACAAATTAAACTTTCAGATATGGATTACAACAGCAACATGAATTTTACCTCTGTTTTCATTACCACAAGTCATGTTTGAGTGAATAAACCACTTGTAACAGATATTCCAATGTCTCTCATATTCAGTGGATTTCAGTAGTTATCTTCAATTATATAGTCAATATCTATCGAAAATGTGCGGTCTGTGTTTTCGCACATTCTCAACCAGCAGAATTTCGTTGCCTTTTGATGGCTATAATGCAATTTAAGTGGCTGGCGAATGTGTAGATGTAAAACTACAAATTATCTTTATTTAGAGTGGTCACATGAAGAGATCGATCTATGGGTGGTTGAGATATCCACGTGCTCACTTGCATTTTCTAATTTTCCCGAAAACCAACGGTTTTCTGCGTGTTTTACCAAGCGAAAGTTGAATTTTCTGAGGTAAGTTGTTTTAATTTCAATGTCTTCGACATTACTTTGGCGGTTTTAATGTTTTGTTTGGATGTCGTTGAATTAAAATACAGTGCGATATATTTGTATTTAATTAATATTAACGGATATAACCGCTTACCTCTTTGGCTAACTAGCTGGATACTAGTACTTATTGTTTAATGACTTCTATCGTGTGCAACTTTGAGAATGCAAATTGAATAGGTTTCTAAGTGTTTATAAAGTTCTTGTTAGAATTTTATGTAGATGTTGATACGGTTTTGTGTTCATTTGAAAATGTATTTTCTTGCTTTTCATTTTGTTCGTGACTGAAGGAATATGGCTAAGATTAAGTGCTTGCTAGCATAATTCGCGCAAAGATGAGTGTTACACACTACAACGTATACCTCGTCATCAGTAAAGATAAAGAAAACGAAATATTGTAGCTGAAACATATCCTACAACATAATTTTAGATAAGTTGTTGATGGGGTAAAACTACGTTGAGTGAGTGACTGTATTTTCTCCTTTTATGGGCGTTACATCTCCAGACCTACAGCATTTTTTTTTTTTTGCATGTGAGGTTTATTGTGCAAAATGTAGCCTAAATGTGTAACAAATATGTATACGCTATATACATATTTGTACAGGCCAGGTAATCCATGGCCAAACAAACTATTTAATTTGCCTAACTAATGCATGACAGTGCACAAATTGTCGGAAAAGGGTTTTAGCAAGAGTTTCGCCAAATATGGATAGAAATTGGCGTTTTTACTATATTGCGACTTTACTACATGGACAGGAAAACTTGTAATGGATGGAGGCGAAGACACTTCTGATCTTTGCTTTTACTTGGTACTTAATTGCGCTCACCTAGTGTACATGGTCTGAATCAGTCACTAGACAGGATAAGAGCTAGCACAAGCTGAATAAATACTTCAATTAGGATTTTCTCATTTTCATTATTTAAAAAGCTGACATTGTCAGTCAGGTTCTAGTCTCATACCATAGCTATATTTAAGATGGTAGTTTACCAATTATGTGGTATGTGTGCGAGTAATGGCTATTGTATCTAAATAGCAGCCAAATGTATGAATATGTTGGAAATTGTGACTTGTGGATTTTCGTAATAGCTAGCAAAGTAGGCTACATTATCTTGACATGAAATTGTAAAATCCATATCTGTAGCATAACTTTGTATTGAAACGTTCATCTTTTACAGATATTCAATTTGTGACTCTTCCAGTGAAGGTAAGTTATAGGCCACACTATATTGATCAATTTGCTGATGAATAAAGGCAAGCAAGATTGAGAGTAGTAGAGGCAATAAGTATCATTGCCGTTTAAATGTTTCGTGAAGATGTTAACTTGTGGTAAAGGTAGAACTGCAAGCTTTCAGGGAGTAGCTTAATATAGACTGCTTGGATAACCAGTCACCAGACATCGCCACCCTCTACATCTCCTGTGCCTGCACCAGCAGCATCTGAGCTCCTGTACTTTCACCAATCAGCAAGAACTACAATTATAGTTTTTGTATTCCCCCCACCCCATGGAAATTGGTCAAATTTTAAAAGTGGGCAGCGGTCAAATTTTTAAGTCTCCCCTGCCCACCTACTGTGCTGACTGTCCTAATCTCCTCCACCACCTGTTACTACAAACTCTTGTATCATGTTTGCAATACATGATACATGGGCTACTTGTATTTAAATAGTTTTTACTAGAAAGGATTCATAACTGTAAATCAACATGCTGACTAATTGTCTGAACATTTCTCCCACCCCCCAGCAGTCAGTTTTAAAAAGTTTAGCTATGCCATGAATTGGACTCAGTGGATTTTTTTTATAATAACATGAACATGTCAGATATTCTGTCATTTACCCATTCCTGCTCAATACTCTTGAGTACCAAATTTATACTCATGGTGTTGGTTTGTTTCTTGTTTTACCCATAACGCGTTTTGTAATTAAAGATGTTCAACATGTGGTCAGTGTCTTGGATATTCAAAGTACTAACAATTCTTATTTGTGCAGGACGATTGCATGATATTGTGAAATGTTAGTATTTATGTGGAAGATATTTGAATTCTGTCCCAATTCTTAATGTCCAGAGTCCTACTACAGGGTTTTCCTGTATATGCACACATACTGTAGAGTTCAAATTCCAATGTATTTGGTATAGAAGTTATTAGGTGGAAATATAGATGTCAATCATTAAAGCTGTTTTTTTCATGGTGATCTAAATATATTAATAAATATCTCAGTATATTTAAACAGTTCAAAGTGAATTGATTACAATGTAAGTATATGAAATAGTTTAGCAGTAGTGGTATGTTGAACTTGACTGTTTTTGTGTTTTCTCTGTGTGTTGTAGATGCCACGACCCAGCACAAGATCCCAGGCAGCCAAATGTAGTTTGGTTTCCTTGGGGTCTGCTCCAGAGGACCAGGGGTCCACTGCCAAGGTTAGACTTCCTCGTGAAAAAAAACGTCAGTCAATGGGGGTTGGGCATCCTCCTTATACAAAAGCCAAAAAGACTATTACTAACTCAACATCGGGGGTTGGGCATCCTCCTTATACAAAAGCCAAACAACCAACTTTGTGCAACTCTGACAGCCAAGAGATTTTACCGAAAGATTTTACTGACAAATTTTCAACTCAAATATGCCATACCAACCTTGACAAACTACTACCAACTGCTGTCAAAAATGTTGTGAAAGAAATCTCAGTTACTGCTGACTGTTTGTCTGTGAGTAAACCTGTTGACTTCCCAGAGAAACCTGTGCTGATGGGATCTTTTCATCTAGGTCATCCACAGTTTGGAGATGCACAAAACAAGCAGTGTGGTGCCATCAGTCTGACTGCAGTTTTAAAGAGCATGACAAAGAGTGTGTTGATTTGGGAGACTCAAGATTTAGATGTTTTGGTGAAAGGAACTTGCCTTTAATCGGTTAATGAGAGCTCAAGGAAAGATCAAAGACTTTGTCTAAGAAAGGGGTTACATTGCCGTGTCTGAACTGCCAAGAAGACAGAGAATGTATAACTGCAATTTCTCAATAAAGTATGCCAATTCATTCACCGGGTTTGTTTGTGATGATGAGTATGATGATGCATTACGTGATGTTGCCATGCCTTTAGATGTAGCCATACAACGCACAGTGCTGAGTAATAATGCATGCCTCTTAACTATTTGTGCTAATACATGTGCTATTGTGAAAGCTGGGTCATGGTTTGCACTGATTGATTTACATGCTAATCGAAACGTTAACCACAATCGACAGGAGGGAAGAGTTGTTGTTTATTTTAGCTCTGTTGAATGTTTGTACAGCTATGTTTTTGACTTTGCACAGTCATTTGGTGTAGAAAGACCACAATTTGAAATAACTGGAGTTGAAGTGGTCATGATTGACGTCTGTACAGAGCGACGTGGAATGCTGAATGATGCAGATACATGCTCTAGCTACATGGTCAACATGAGTTACCCGAACAGCCGTGTACATAACGGTGATGTGAAAGGTAACCATAAACCGACTTGCGGAACCAGTGTTTTGACAGCTACCAAGGTCGCACCAAAAGGTAATGCTAAGCGAAAGGTCCGTGATGAAGACCATAATGCAGTGATTTATGACTCCAATTCAATGCCGCAAACTGATGACGACAGGAGTAAATCATCTACGGTAACACAGGAGTTCGCTATAGACGATGTAATAATTTTTGATGCTATAAATCCAGGTTTACGTTTTAACCCTCACACATCAACAGATAAGATTACAATGTGTACACAGTTAAAAACAACAAATGAAAATACAGAGGTATTTAATGAGACCGTTGACTTTGGCCCCATGGGATGGCCTTGTAAGATAAAAACAATTCAAGCAGATGGCAACTGCTTTTTCAGGTCATTGGCATACATTGTATGTGGTAATGAAAAAACGCATGTGAGAATGTGCCGTTCTGTAGTTGAACACAAAGCAAAACACTACACGGTTTGACATGTACTTGAGAGATGGAAACCTGTCAATACAGCAATATTTATCAACATCGCGTATGAATTACTCAGGGACCTGGGCTACAGAAATGGAAATTTTTGCTGCAGCTTTTTACAGACAACTATCATGACTTTCAACGGTGACAGATGGAATGCATATCCTAGTTATCATATCCATGGTGACACTGAAATATTTGTTCAAAATTGTAGCGCAATTTACTTAAACCACTGCAATGGAAACCATTATGAAGTTGTCACGTGTGAAGGGCAGAGATGATGGAAGTGTTTGCGCAGGAACCTGTGATGATGCAAATAAAGAAAAGATAAACAGAATGCAATTACGGAAAAAGCAGAGGGTTGATGAAACCAGAAAACAAACCAAAGTTGAGAAGGACAGAGAAAAATACAATACAGATATGACATTCAGAAATAACAAGAAGCAAGCCTTCAGATTAAAGTACAATTTGAATGATGAATACAGAGTTCGCAAAGTACTAACAGTTATAGACACCTATCAAACTGAAGAAATCTACAGGATTTCTCAACTAAAAGGTAAACAATTTAAATATGAAACAGATGAACATTTCTGAAGAATTCTGAACAGTTCCAAATACCAGGCAATTTTGGCACAAAACCTTCAGGCGTCCGTTAGAAAGCTGAAGATGAAGAGGAAGTTCACCTTTCAGCACGACAATGACCCAAAGCACACATCCAAATCCCCAAAAGCATGGCTTCACCAGAAGAATATTAACGTTTTGGTATAGCCCAGCCAGATCCCAGACCTGAATCCAATTGAACATCTGTGGGATGATCTGAAGAGGGCAGTGCACAGGAGATGTCCTCGCAATCTGACTGATTTGGAGCGCTTTTGCAAAGAAGAGTGGGCAAATGTTGTCACGTCAAGATGTGCCATGCTAATCGACTCCTACCCAAAAAGACTGAGTGCTGTAATAAAATCAAAAGGTGCTACAACAAAGTATTAGTTTAAGGGTGTGCACACTTATGCAACCAGGTTATTGTGAGTTTTTTATTTTTTATTTTTCCCCCTCAACGATTTCAGTTTGTTTTTCAATTGAATTGTTCACGTTATAGGTCACATTAAAGGTGGAAAAAGTTCTGACATGATTTATCTTTGTCTCATTCTTTTACATCACAAGAACCTGACATTTTAACAGGGGTGTGTAGACTTTATATCCACTGTACATACATACATACATGCATGTCCTGTTTACTATTCAAAATTTAATCCATAATTCACATTACCGCTGTATAATACAAGATGCTGTTTCTCCCACTACCACAGTACTACAGCGCCAACTGCTGGACTGTCGTTCAACTTTTGCTAAAACTATAATAATTACAATTTAAGATTAATTTTGTAAAATAAAATTGTTTGTACAAAAAAGTTACTTGAGGTGTCCATTTTTCTTTGACTATAGCAATGTTTTTAAGCGAGAACACTATGTATCATCAGAACAATGGCAAATTATTGTATGTGAACACCCACTTGGC
This sequence comes from Esox masquinongy, assembly GCA_016801175.1. Classification (NCBI taxonomy): domain Eukaryota; kingdom Metazoa; phylum Chordata; class Actinopteri; order Esociformes; family Esocidae; genus Esox; species Esox masquinongy. Next base: position 13,545 of record JACXGI010000706.1, read on the forward strand.
AATAAATCTCTGATACTTTAGGATATTTTGCATGTTTGCATTTATAAGTGCTTAACTGAACAGGTTTCTTGTCAGTCAATGCCATATACCACAGTTCTTGCTAGAAACCAGTTGATGACAACTCGTCAGTCAGATTGACGTTGATCCTCTTGAAACTTTGTGTACCTTATGACTGTTTATAACGATGCCCACAGTGTTATAATTCAGCTGTGTAAGAAACACACTTCGCAAGCCTTAAATCAAATCAAATTTGATTTGTATAGCGCTATTCACATGTAATGTCACAAAGGGCTTAACAGGGCCTAAAACCCTAACCCTTAGTGGATTTATCCTCAGAGAAGATAAGGAAAAGCTCACAAAACTCAGTCAGAAAAAAAGACCTGTCTTCTCCTCCACAGACAATAGGCAAACGGGACTGTCTGTAGGTAAATATAGAATGAGGGTGACACTAGCCTGCCCAAAAAAGCCATATATATGAACTAAACGTCTGTACATTTAGTAGATTCTGTAGTTTATGGATTTTTTAAGACGATCAATTCGCAGCATGGAATGTAGCCAGTCGGAACAGCCCTCTTCCTGGAATGCTCCCTTTATGTCAGGGGAAGTCTTCTTTGGAGCAGATGTCGTTGATGCTGCCAGCGGGCCAATACAGTGTGGAAGTGTCTCAGAATGGTTCAGGTCATGGATCCCATGATCAGGACTAGAGCTCAGACTCCCATCGAAGTGGGAGAATGAGACGGGTGGAAAATGAGGAAGATCGGTTAGTCAAATGAAAGACTAGTCATATAGTGAATAATAGACATGAAGCAAGCTGGCAACATAGGCCATATAGGCAGTATTGGTCTTTCTGACCTTGTACATAGAATTGTGGACGTGAAATGTATGATGATTAAATTGATTGGCATGTGATGGCCACTAAGTTACAAAATTATTTTTTATTTACAATTGTTATTTACATTGCCAAAAGGTGCTTCTGTGTAGTTTTGTCAAAATCCGACAAACCCACTAGGACTAGTTTGTTTCAGTTATTTAAAAAATACCAGAAAATGAAAACCATGGAGCTCAAAGGTGCAACAGCTAATTATGTTTTACTCAATGCAACCTCAATCAAATTTGATAGGCAGAATTTCATTGGCCAGTGGTGTGTCTTGGACAATTGACAACTGATTGCAGTTCAACAACCTGTTGTACTCATGCAACCCACCAAGTTTGGTTGAAATATCGGTTTGTAATGAGCCATTAAACTGATTTTCTGGTATAACCCCCCGCATGGCCAATGGAATTCTCAGACACAGGAAGTTGTTGGCACATGACGTATGCAGACCTCCCATGCACTCCATTCCGACCATGGATACCAAGTTTGGTAACAATCGGACAAACGGTTGCCGAGAAACTCACTCGCTTCCTGTTTGGCGCCTTGCCGCCATTTTTGATCGGCTGCAACGGGCAACCGATTTTGCAAATCAAAAATCAACCAAGTATCTTATGTTAGGCTTCGCCTGTAGATCATCTCTGCCAAGTTTCGGGAAGATTGGACAAAATTTGCGACCTGTGAAAATGTTTAGAGCTTTAATAGGAAGTTGAATATGGCGGAAATACAAGATATTGGAGCTCGATGTTCCAAGAGGCAATTTTGTTTAGCATACTGCCAGTCACATTGTGAGATTTGGTGATTTCAGCTCCAAGGAGCACAGAGGTATTGCTATTTGAAAAGCTCAAGTTTGACGACACACTGAAGCACCCCACACACTGTGGCCGATCTTGCCCAAACCTTTACTGGTTGTTGGGGGCCTATAAGAGTTTCTATTCATCAAGTTTCATGGCGGTCAAGCATTTCTAAAAGCTTTAATTGATAGCTTGAATTTGATTGGCCCGTGGTGGTCACATGGTTTGGAATGCAGACTCCCTATGTGTTGTAGTACAAGAACCTAATGCACTCATGCAACTCACCAGGTTTGGTTGAAATATCTGTTTGTGTTTAGGAGTAATGAGCCTTACAAGTGGCTTTTTGGTATAGCGCCCCCATATGGCCGATTAGTGCCAAACACAGCAGGCCTCCTCTGGTTCTCCTTCCGAACATGCGTAGCAAGTTTGGTGCCAATTGGACAAACGGAGGCTGAGATACAACATCACGTATAGAATGGCGGCTTTGCCGCCATTTCTGACTGGCTGCAATGGGCAAACGATTTTGCAAATAAAAAAATACACCAAGTATCTTTTGTTACGCTTCGCCTGTAGATCCTCTCTGCCAAGTTTCGGGAAGATTGGACAAAATCTGCGACCTGTAAAAAATTTTAGAGGTTTTTCACAAAATCCAAAATGGCAGAAAATCTAGTTAGGCACAAATTAAAACGGCCTCTAGAAAGGTTGTTCAGCACGTGGTCATGCATCATATGACACTGGTTTCATGTCTCTAGGCCAATCACAGCCTGAGTTATAAGCGTTTGAAAATCGCGACTTTGACCTGATGGTGGCGCTAGAGGCATTGACCTATGGACACCAAAATTCGTTTTTGTGAGTTTGGCAGAGCCCTCTATGGATGTGCCAAGTTTAAAAAAAAGTTAGCCAGTAGAAGTTGGTAAACTTGCAAAAACCCTAATAATAATAAAAAAACTAACAATTACAATAGGGTGCCCGCAGCGTCGCTGCTTGGACCCCTAATGAACCGGAACAAACACAATAGGGTTTCACCAGTGAACTGCTGAAACCCTAATAATAAAACTAACAAAAGCAATAGGGTACCAGTACCTACGGTACTTGGTCCCCTAATGATAACCATTAGGAGGAGGGGTTTTGACAGTCAGGGGGGGCAGGACAGGACACATCTACCGGTGAGACCAATCCATTACATGACCGCGCATATATTGATGTTATGCAGACACTTAATGTACAGGCATTTAGAGAACACGTAGACTACCAAATTAAACCCACAATGTTTCTTACAATTAATGATAAACAGATTGAATTTTTGGTTGATTCTGGAGCGGGATATTCTGTCCTTAGAGCCCAGGAATGGGACCCGCTTCCAAAATTGAGTGGTAGAACTATAATTACGGTAGGGGCTAGTGGAGGACAGACCACTGAGCGATTTACTACACCTCTGTCGGTTGTAGATGATGAGAGTCAGCGTAACCCAAAACATTCATTTCTGTTTTCCAATTATTGTCCAGTTAATTTGTTAGCCAGGGATTTGATGACACAGCTAGGGATCACGCTAGAATGTTCTGACAAAGGCATGCAAATTAAACGTACTGTCTTACAAGCAGTTCATAAGTGTGCAGCCTGTTGATTATAGTTATTCATGGGATTTAGAAAGAACAGGGCCTAGAGCTGTTTCACATGAGTTGGTAAATAAGGCAATGAATAGAGTAGAAAGTGCTTCGGCCCAGTTTATGGATATGGGCGACTTGCATTGTTCGGTGAATGTTTCAGAAAGTCAGGATGTTGGTTTTGAGAAAGTGTGGTTTGAAGATGGTAAAAGTGATTTTTTGAAGGGTGAAAATGTATACTGGTCTTCGGAAGGTTTTTGTGCATGGTCTGTGCGAAATGTGAGAGAGGTGTCTCGCTTTTTCGAAGCTGATGGGCCGGACCCCCATGTCTTCCTCGCTAAACCTGTGTTTAGTACGTGGGAAAACTTGGGTCCTTGGGTGAGTAGGTGCAATGAAGCAGTGGACTGGGTCCCTTGTCACATGGTGGGAGTGGAATTTTCCATAGCAGCCCAAGTCTATATAGAAAAATTTGGGTGCACCGTTTTGGGTAAACGGGAAGTACATCTTATACCGCATGACGACTGGGTCCGTCATGTCTGTGCAGTCCAGGTGGCTGCTACAGATCCTAGGTTATCGGAAGTTCCACTCTCCCTGTGGTCACAGCATAAATATGATGTTGGTCTAATAAACAATGCACAGCCTCTTGTAGTTACACCTAGAGGACCCCATAGACCTTGCCAGGATTAATACCCACTGAAAGCAGAGGCTATTGAAGGGATAGCTCCCGTGTTTGAAGAATTGTTAGAGAAAGGCATAATTGTTCCATGTCCGAACAGCCCCTGTCGCACTCCTATTTTTCCAGTAAAGAAAGCCAAAGTTGTTGGACAACCTGTTGTTTGGCGATTTGTACAAGATCTTAAAAAAGTTAATGAAGCGGTATATGCGCACGCACCGATTGTACGTGATCCATATACAATCATGACCCAAGTCCCGGGCAATAGTCAGTTTTTCTCTGTGGTTGACCTAGCTAATGCATTTTTTTAGTATTCCTGTGCACAAGGATTCACAATATTGGTTTGCATTTGAATTCTCCGGCCAATTATATACATGGACAAGATTGCCTCAAAGTTATTGTGAATCTCCTGCCGTGTTTGCATCTGCGCTAAAAGATAACTTGGAAGGGTTCCAATTTAAACATGGCAGCACCCTTATCCAGTACGTTGATGATCTTCTTGTCTGTTCCCCTGATAAAGATATGTGTGAAAAAGACTGTGCTGTTGTTACACTACTTGGCCTCGCAAGGTCATAAAGCCAGTTTGAATAAATAGGCTCTTTGAAAAAGGCCCTGGCTACCTCTACTATTTTAGGGCTCCCTGATCCTAAACAGAAGTTTATTCAAGCAGTGTGTGAAAAGGATGGCTATATGTCCTCTGTATTAATGCAGAAACATGGTGACAAGTTGAGACCAATTGCGTATTTCTCTTCTAAATTGGATGCTGTGGCACAAGGCCTTCCCTATTGTCTGAAGGCTGTGGCAGCGGCAGCAGATGCTGTTTTGCAATCACAGCCTCTGGTGTGTTATCAGCCACTTGAGCTACGAGTTCCTCACTCTGTTGCCTCCATTTTGTTGGAACACAAAACTAGTCATCTGTCAGGTGCTAGGTTTCTGCATTACCATAACATTTTACTATCGTTACCCCATGTCACTGTTGTAAGGAGTCCTGTTTTGAATCCAGCCACATTCCTCCCCACGGAGGTAGATGGCGAGCCGCATGACTGCCTTTCTGCTATTAACCAACAGTGTACCCCTCGTGATGACTTGTCTGATGAACCTCCACCCAATAGTGAATCTCCTACCTCCGCTCTCAATAATGTAGGTTATGCCATTGTCACTGATCATGATGAGGTTGAGGGACACAGACTGCCACACCATCTCTCCACTCAGGCTGCGGAGCTGTTTGCTCTCACCCGAGCTTGCATCCTTGCTGAGAGTCAAAGTGTTACCATTTACACAGACAGTAGATATGCTTTTGGTGTTGTACATGACTTTGGAACATTGTGGAAAATGCGGGGGTTCATTACTTCTTCTGGTACACAGATCCAACATGGCCAACTTATTCGTAACCTGTTGGAAGCTGTCTTGTTACCTAAGGTAGTGGCCATATGTAAATGTGAGGCCCATACTACAGGCAGAGATGTTGTTTCACTTGGTAATCGCAGAGCAGATGCAGCTGCCAAAGCCGCTGCTCAGACCCCCCCTCATTCTGCTCTGCAGATGACCCATCTGACTCCTACCGTCTCCCTCTCTGACCTTGTTGAAGCGCAATCTCAGGCTTCACCTAAAGAGAGAACGGCCTGGAAAAAAGCAGGGGCATCCTATGTAAATACGGTTTGGATAGGCCCTAATGGTAACCCTTGTTGACCAAAATGTCTGTTTAATTTCTGTGCGATGCTCTCACATGGAAAAGATCACGCTTCAAAGGGGGATGGTAAATATGGTAAATAAGTACTGGTATACACAGGGCTTTACGAATTATGCTCAACATTTTTGTTCAAAGCGCCTAGTGTGTTAGAGGTTTAATGTAGGGTGGGGACAAACAGTCCCCCAGTCCAGCCATCCTCCTACTGATGGCCCCTTTGACCATGTGATGATGGATTTTATTGAGTTGAACCCCTGCTAGGGAAAGAAATATTGTATTGTGTTTGTTGATACGTTTTCTGAATGGGTTGAGGCTTTCCTGGCTGGGAAAGCTGATGCAACAGCAGTTGCTAAGGCATTATTGACTGAAATCATACCCAGATGGGGAATTCCTAAGAAACTGTCAAGTGACATTGACATGAATGGAGCCATTCAGAAGATGTCTGAGTACCTAGGAGTTGATCTGAAGACTCACTGCGCCTACCACCCGCAGAGTGGAGGAGCAGTGGAGAGAGAAAATGGAACTATTAAAATGAAACTCTCAAAGTTGGGTGAAGAGACAGGGTTGAACTGGGATAAAGCACTTCCCCTTGTGCTCACATACATGAGAGGAAGACCCAGGGCGAAAACAGGCCTCTCCCCTCATGAGGTTATCACTGGAAGACCAATGAACACAGGCCTAGGCGCCCCTACTCACACAGACCTCACAACAGAACATGTGAATGATACAATGTTAACATTCTGCACTAATCTGTCAAAGGTTCTGAACAACATCCACAGGAGTGTGAGAGCTGCTCTACCAACTCCCATTGAAGGCCCACTGCACAACATCGAGCCTGGGGATTGGATAGTCATCAAGGACTGCAAGAGAAAGCACTGGAGCAAGCCACGCTGGTTGGGTCCATACCAAGTTCAACTGGTCGTTAAGCCTGCTGTCAAAGTTGCTGAACGAGGAACCTGTGTCCATGGGTCCAAATTTGAGTGTTCAGATGTGTCTCACCTGTGGTAATTTCCTCAGCATGAGCATATTCAGTTTTGGGATAATGAAACATTAAGTGAAGGCTAAATATATTTTCCTCTCAATAGCTTTAACGTTGAAATATATGGTTTTGAAACCTAACTGAGGTGAGGGTAGAGACCTCAAGCCATCCCCCATCGTTGATGGTAGAACAATCTTAATGTAAATAGAACCACAGGCGTGGTAAAAAAATGCATAAAAGTTGTGATTCAGGGTTTGGCTGACCGCCACAATTTGAAATAAAAATTAAATTAGTTAGTAAATTAGTTGGATAATTTCCCTAAAATTTAGGAGGTGTTATGGAATTTCTTGAACTAATGTACATTTTAGAAATGTCTGCTTTTCTATTCCCTGGCATGCAACTCTGGTCTTTGTTTGTGACAAAGACATCATTTGATGTCTGAATGATATCAGTGGATCATTGGGTCCTCTGACCATCTGTTAATCTGCCTAAATCAATAAGGGTATCTGTCCTTTGTTCTTCAGGAATGTTCTTGTTCTTCAGGAATTGTTCTTCAGGAATTGTTCTTCAGGAATTGTTCTTCAGGTTTTTCCTCTCCAAAACTTTAGTTGAGCAGTTTATTCCCAAGGGGGCAAACCAATTTAGTAAGGCATGTGCCAATAAACTACAGGAGTTTTATAAATGCATGATATCCAATTTCGCAGACCTGTGGGAAGGTACTGACGTAAAGTCAAATTTGAGATCTGTTTAGCTATTTTGTCAATAGGCTATATGGTTTATAATTCCTTCACACAAGCGACCGTGTTGCAAATTTGCTGTCTTTGATTGTGTTTGTGAATGTTTATGTTTTTAACATTTTCACTTTGTTTTGTGATGAATATACAGTATGCAACTCCTTATCGAATGGATTCTAGATCCATCCCTATTACCAATTCTCTATTTTTCATGTCTGTCCTGAAATGATGGCCAGTGCGGGTTCAGGATGGCGCCTCCTGTGGCCGTATTTGTCATTGTTCTGCTTTCACTTATGGTGTCACTTTCCATTGACTTAATGAAGTGAAAGCAGGGGGGAACATATGATATGATAATTGATTATGATCGGAAAGAGGTGAACTGAGAGTTCAAAGCGAATCAAATTGGTACTTAAAAGGAGTTACATGAAAAATGTGTTTTTATCCTATTTGCAGTTATAACGGAGCATTGGCATCTGTTATGTTTCACATCTTCCATTCACAGGATTTGTTTTTAATTTGTTTATTTGGAAATTGTTTTGTTTGATGAAAGGTCTAACATTTTAATGGTTGAATAGAATAGATCTAACCATTTTTGATTTGGCTAAGCAAAGTCATGCCTGACGAAATCTTATTCCACTGCTAGTTGCTATTGGGCATAAATATAGCACAAAGAATCAAACATCAACCAAGCCAGTTCTGGATGGAAAAGGAAATTTGAGATAGACTACTATGGAAACTTGTCTTAATAGGGTGTACGCTTCACTCTAATGAACTTCTGAGATCCACAAGTTTTCAGGACTGATCTATTGTCTTCATTGTTAGGAGTTGACGGAACAATATCCAGTGGATGAAAGTCAGATGGACAGTCGAACCACACTAATCATTGTTTTACAGTTATACGTTCAACAGATTGGGACATCACAACCCCTTTTCTGATGATACATCACGTCACCGACTGGATACAGACAACTGAGTGTGTGAGTACCAGCAACACGTTCAAGAAGGATTACTACAATCACACTGGTCGAATCTGTTCCAAATCTTCCTGACCACTCACATGGCAGAACGATGCTAGGGTCAGATCACTTGGCTTCACACTCCATGTCCGTCCTGAAAAGAGGAGAATCCACCTGAGTCCTGAAGGGCTCGACATACTCAGGGTTGGGTAGGTTACTTTTAAGTTACCTGTCCACACTTGTGATCAGTAACTTAACTTTTTGATTACTCAAACTCAGTAACGTAATCTGATTACTTTGAATTACTTTTAGATTACTTTCATATTAAGAGGCATTGCAAAACAAATAGGAATAGCCTATAACCAACTGAACACCTTTTGCAGGATCAATCAATGTTAGAGTTTACATAGCTGGCCAAAAACGGAATTCGCATTTTACCTTATGGGTTGTGTAGGCTACAGTGCCTTTGGAAATGGGTTTCTAAACCATTGCTTTTTACTTCAATATGATTGGGTTATCTCTACATTACACGCTAAAGGTCTGTCAGATATTCTGTCATTCCAATTAATCCAATAAACCTCGAACTTCCAGAATCTGACTTTTTATCTGAACCTAACACAAAATCTAATGATGCTTAAGCCTGTTCAGTTATTTGTGTTTTATTTATGTTTTTAATTGCTTCAAAACATTGTTGAAAAAGAAATCGCAATTACTCGAAAAGGGTATTGACATTGCTGCATATAAAAATTAAGATATCCGTAGCTTTTCGCGCATAAACTAAATCTGCAGTAATCTGATGATTTGCTCCACAACCAACATTGTCAAAATGTTGCAGTAACCCCCGGCACGCGAATGCACGTTTGCAATCGTGAACACCCGCATAGAAATAAGATTTACCCGCGTGAACGTAACCTACGATTATTATGGCCACCAGTGATGGATTTTCAAAACGCAAATGAAAGAAATAAACTGTGATTATAAACCTGCACTCCTAGTTTAAAGTAAATGACGTCACCAGCCAATGATAACTAATGAACACAATTTTCAGAGATGCAAAGGAAGCAGAATCCCATGGCCTACCTGTATGGACGGAGTTGATGTGGTAGCGTCAAATGCAAATAATCATCCTTTGGCAGAGTGCTTCCCAACACACTTTTCCCCTCAAATGTCGTGGTAAATTCCATATAATGTTTTATCTTGAAAGCAGTGCCATGTTACAGCTATCTAACAAATAGCTGCCTTATCTATTAAACAATTCCTGTAAAAGTTCTTCAGTGCAACTCGTCCTGGCTGTGTAGTTCGGTGCATTTGACAAATAAACATTGAAACTTGAAAAAGATATAACACCAGGTAGGTGGTTCTGGGAATTATGCGTCGAGTAGATAACTAAATAACATTTTATATGACACCGCTAATATTATCGAAGACATAATCTGGTTTTATCAGCCATCCAACCAACCAAAACCGGAGAAATTTAAACTGGCGCTTCCTACGTCACTAAACTGGTTATGCGCGTCCACCTTTGCGCGCATGATGATCACACACAAAACTGAGGCACGCAATTCATATTTTGGCACGCAATTCATATTCAAATAACGATGTTTTTATAACATTAAATAATAAACTCAAACATACGTGTCATAATTATTTCACGCACCTATTCTTTTTCAAATGAAGTAATCCAAAAGTAATCATTTTTTCGAAAGTATCTGTAATCCAATATTTTTGTTGGTAACGTAATAGATTAGTTACTGTTTTTTGTAATCCGTTACATGTAATCCATTATTTGTAATCCGTTACTCCCCAACTCTGGACATACTACAGGTCAGACTACCATGAGCCAGTTGACTGGAAAGGTCATATGGTCCCAACACTGTGGGAGACACTGTTCTGGTGATAATCTTGAATTAGTCAAGTGTTGGAAACTCACTATTCCACTAGACACCTACACTGACTTGTCAGGACAACCAGCCAATTTGCTGGGTCCACATCACACTGACTGCAATAACTGATATTGGAACTTTACATCACTGATACAAGACAAAGAGTGAAGACAAGAACGACAGGACACTTCATTGATTACAATCTAAGATTTTCCTAAATTAACTGATATGGTGATTTCATATGTGTGAAGGATTGTTTCTCACAAGACAGGTGGGAAACTCTGTGCAATGACAATCCTAATATTGGACTTCGACATACAGCTCTGGAAAAAATTAAGAGACCGCTGCAAAATTATCAGTTTCTCTGGTTTTACTATTCATAGGTATGTGTTTGAGTAAAATGAACAGTTTTGTTTTATTCTATAAATGATTGACAACATTACTCACAAATTCCAAATAAAAATATTGTTATTTGGTTATTTTAACAACTGGTCAAAATAAAAAAAATGCATTGTTTTCAGACCTCAAATAATGCAAAGAAAAGAAATTCATATTAATTTTTCAACAACAAAATACTAATGTTTTAATTTAGGAAGAGTTCAGAAATGAGTATTTGGTGGAATAATCCTGATTTTTAACCACAGCTTTCATGCGTCTTGGCATGCTCTCCACCAGTCTGTCACATTGCTGTTGGGTAACTTTATGCCACTCTTGGCACAAAAATTCAAGTAGCTCGGCTTTGTTTGATGGCTTGTGACCATCCATCTTCCTCTTGATCAAATTCCAGAGGTTTTCAATGGGGTTCAGGTCTGGTGATTGGGCTGGCCATGACAGGGTCTTGATCTGGTGGTCCTCCATCCACACCTTGATTGACCTGGCTGTGTGGCATGGAGCATTGTCCTGCTGGAAAAAACAATTCTCAGAGTTGGGGAACATTGTCAGAGCAGAAGGAAGCAGGTGTTCTTCCAGGATAACCTTGTACTTGGCTTGATTCATGCACCTTTCAGAAAGACAAATCTGCCTGATTCCAGCCTTGCTGAAACATCCCTAGATCATCCCTGATCCCCCACCAAATTTCACAGTGGGTGCAAGACACTGTGGCTTGTAGGCTTCTCCAGGTCTCCATCTAACCATTAGACAACCAAGTGTTGGGCAAAGCTGAAAATTTGACTCGTCAGAGACGATTACCTTACTCCATTCCTCTACGGTCCAATCCTGATGGTCTTTTGCAAACTTCAGCCTGGCTCTTCTTTGCTTCTCATTGATAAAGGGCATTTTTCTAGCTTTGCACGACTTCAGCCCTGGCCTAGGAGCCTGTTTCGAACTGTCCTCGCCGTGCACTTCACCCTAGCTGCTGTTTGCCATTCTTTTTGTAGGTCACTTGATGTCATCCTACGGTTGTTGAGTGACATTCGAATGAGTTGACAGTCATCTTGGTCAGTGGACAGTCGTTTTCACCCTCTGCCAGTCTGTAGCTTTGTTGTCCCCAATGTCTGTTGCTTGACCTTGTTCTTATGAACCGCCGTCTTTAAAATTTTCAGGATGGAAGCAACCTGACGCTCACTGTATCCCTCTGCCAGTAAAGCCAGAATTGAACCCTTCTTTCCCTCACTCAAAACTTTTCTTTTCAACTCTTTTGTCATGCTGAATAATTATTTTTTTATTCAAATTATCTTTGAGATACTACTTGCACTGTTTTTGCCATCTAGCTGATCCTATTGCAAGAGGATAGTGATGACCACAGCAGGGGTTTTTATACATTTCCTTGTTAAATTAGATTTGGTTCAGGTAATCACCTAATCAGTACCTCTAAGTAAAATGAGGTGTGCCTGTGTTGGAATTTAACAGACACTGGAATGGAATGGCTGCCATATATGTAGAGAAGCTCATTAAAGAAAAATTAGGAGTGGTCTCATAATTTTTTCCAGAGCTGTATTTCAGTTGTATGTTCTAAACATAAACACATAAACGTTTGAACGTTAGTTAACCCTTCTTCCTCCATTAGTACGCTCGACGTAATGACGTCATACCCATACATGACACCTAGCTTCGAACTGAGTGTCAAATCAGGATGTCGCCAAACTGACCAATGGCAAACATCAGTGGGTGTAACATAATATTCAGGCACCCTCATATTAACTGACCAATGGTGAATATCAGTGGGCTTAACTTAATATTCAGGAACCCCCATATTATGTAATGCCACCGACTTGCGGTCTGCAGATATACCTTGTTGGAGGAATAGGCTAATAACTAAATCTGCTTTGAAATGATTCAGAGAAATCATGTTAAGAACCCGAATATGTATGTTGATATTAATTTACTATATACTATAGTTGATTTTTTTTTTTTTTACCTTTTATTAGTGTTGGATTGGTGAGGTCAGAGTGGACTTTAATTTCTTTATTTGGATAGAATTTAAGTAATGCGTATTAGATCAGTGTCTAACACAAACTACGAGACAGGTATACTTTTAGCCAACCTTGACCAAAAATAACAATATTTTCGTAGATTTTACACCCGTTTTTACTCTAAAAATACATTATGAAAATATGTTTTGGGGAGTGTGCCCAGACCCCACTAAACGAGGCTTAGCCCCCATCCATGAATTTCAAGTGACGTCCCTGATTCAAACTTGAAAAAATATGTAATCAAAGGGATGAAATGGACTACATCTCCCATCGGTCTTGGTGGACCGGTTTCATGATTCAAGAGAAGTAAAATGGCGGCTAGGGAGGATGGGCCTTTTATTGTGGTTTTAAAAGAAAAATGTCGCAATATTTAATACTGTATTTTAACTACAGTTGCATGTTTTTTTTAGAAAAATAAAGGGTAGTTGAAGATTGTATTTTTTAACCGACAACGCCTATACCTGGATCAAAGGTAATTAGAGCATGCATTTGAATGACTGGTGGTGGTGTAGGAGGAAAGCTAACATCGCTTGCTCCAAGTGCTTGTAGTACTAGGTCCAGCTACTTGCTACCCTCCTGCGGATCTGATTCCTGCGAAAACATGTAACTATCAATAACGTTTGTAACTAACTTTTCGAGTTCGTATTTGCTAATGAGGTTGAGTAGTTGCTGTAGTTTGTCAGCCTAGTTACCATTCTTGCAAAACCACAGCACATACGAGTCCCGTTCCATCTATTTTGCAACATCTAATGCGTTCGGTACAATACTAGCCAATGCCAGTTAGAATGCACTGTTTAATCAGCTGACGTTATGTATCCATGTACAGTAACATTAGCTGTCACACTAACAGTTGTTAGCTGGCTACTGGTAACTTGGATTTCCTGGTGTTATTTTATTATCCAACTAACTAGCATGACCAAGGTACGGCCCAATCACTGCATGTCTTCATCGCCCCTCTCTTGTGTTTACGCTGGCTCAGATATGCAGCAAATAACTAGCTAGCTACGGCAGCTAGCTTACTAGCTAGCTAGTCAAATTAGCTTAGCAGTTGGCTTGCTAACAGCTCCCAGTGAGTCATCCGGTTCGAGTTGGTCACACAACAGTGCCAATACTGTTTCATTAATTGATCCGTAAATGCCAAGAAAACAGTTTAATTAATAGAAGGTTAATTCTGACAAAATCACAAGTGCAACACATTACTTGGTCAAGCAAATATTGTCATGTCGAGCGTTCTGCTCATATGCAGTGATGATCTGTATGACTGATAGTAATGTGAAGGTTATTTTGCATAGTAAGCAAGTGACCACAGTCGTCGTGTTGTTCTCATAGAGGTGCATAAACTGATGGAGGTAAAGCCTTCATCCCAAAAACATCAAACCTTAATCCCAGTGTTAAATTAGCTCAAGAAAAATATACATTGGTTAATAAATAAATGAATGGCAGTTTAATCAAAAATGCTTGCGGCAGCTCACAAACTATTCTACTGTTGTTTTATCTTATAACATACCCTAAAACTTAAGGTTCATGTTTAAACAACTGTACCTACTGTAGTAACTGTATATGCAACAACAAGGCTTTTAGAACTACACTTGTGCTTCCTCAAAGTAAACGAGTTTTAGGCAGTTTTAGAAGTTGTAAGATATTACTGTATAATTTTGTTAGTTATAACATTTCAACTGATTTTGAACTGAGGAAAGCAGTTAACTATATGGCTTTGTCTTTTGTCTCCTCAGACAGACTCCAGCGAAAAGGTAATCGGTGAGGACAAAGAAAGGAGTAGGACAGGTTTGAGTCGTTACTACGGTGATAGGGAGACCCCCTGATGACCAGCCTGGTGTGTGTGTGTGTGTGTGTGTGTGTGTGTGTGTGTGTGTGTGTGTGTGTGTGTGTGTGTGTGTGAGCGCGCGTGCTGTAAAGCAGCGGCAGCCATTCATGCGTGCATCATCTGACTGTCCCCTTCCCGTAGGGAGCTGCCATTACTGCGACACCCGAAGAACCTCCACACCTGGTCTCTCTTTGCTGATCTCCATAGGATCTCCTGACCGGGGTAACAGAATAATACAGGGCGTGTTCTTTTGTACTAACAAGCGATGATGTGTTCCAGAAAAACAGTCTTGCTGTGTTCCAGCTCTATTTCAACTTGCAGCCCAATTCTTACCTTTTTGTCACTAAGTTTTCTTTTCCACAATGTGAACAGCTCTGAAAATGCTCTGAGATGAAGAGATGTGATATGAAGGCCAATATCAGTAGAGAAAATATCACATTTGGGCTTCCTGCATAAATGCATCTGTAGATTCTTATTAATAGCTCTTTTGGTAGTGCGTGGTGCTTGTGAGGGCAGAGTGTGGGTTTAATTCCCACCCGGGACCAGGTCAGAAATGTATGCCCTCACTACTGTAAGTCACTATGGATAAAGGGTGTCAGTTAAATGACTGGAATGTAATAACAGCAAATGAGTAAAGTTTTGATATTCCAAAACAGAGCAGAGGGCTCGTCACTGCATAGTGGACTGTTGACTGTTGCACCGCATAAATACAACAGGACGAAAGGTAAATAGTTTGTAACCACACTCAAAATTCTCTTCCAATGCTCTTAACTTATAAACATTCATAGCCTAGGGGGCTGTAGCTGCCTCTGGTGCACAGTTCCTAAAACATATATCTTGACAATTTTTAACATTTCTTGTTACATCTTTCAGGGTTGCTCATCCATCCCCGGCATTCAGCATTGTAGCAGCACTCCTCCACCCACAATAACAGGCTCCAGGGAGTACTGGACAGCATCTTGCCCAAAGCCCGGCTCCCCTCCAGGGCCATGGATTTAACTCAAACCCCAGGCCTTAAGGGGAGGGCTGCTGTCCCCCCTATCGGGATTACAGAGACCGCCAAGAGTCCTCAGCCCTCTCCTCCCTCCACCTCTCCCTCATCTCCTTCCTCTCCTCCCTCCTCTCCTGCCTCCCCTTCCTCGTCGTCCTCTCCTGGCACTGTGGTAACCAGCTACCACAATGATGTTGTGGGAGGCGGAACCAACAGCGTGACACCAGGTGACGTGGTTTCCTCCACATCAGCCTCCCTGGTTCCCCCCTCATCTCACTCTGTCCCCCCCTCATCAGCTACCTCCGACCCTTTGGTCCGCCTTGCTTCCTCACACACTGTGTGCACTGACGGGCAGATTGAGGGCGAAACGGAGATCTATGACCCATTTCACCCCACGGATGGCGAAAGGGAGGGAGGAGCGCCTGATGCAGATGAGGATGAGGAGGAAGGGGAGAAGTATGACCCGTTTGACCCGACTGGGTCTCCACCCTCCGAGAGAGAGGAGGTTGCAGAGCAGGGTGAGGCCAGGCGAGGAAGGGAGAGGGGGAGCAGCATGAGCAGTCACGGGAGCGAGGCCAGGGAGGTGGGGAGGGCAGAGGAGGGAGGTGAGATAAAAGACGAGGCACCTCCGGACTCCACCGATGAGGCGCTCTCGGTTATGCCACTCTCCCCGCGTTCCCTCCCACTTCCCCTCCGGAGGAGGCTGGACCGGACCAAAGAGCCCCGGGTGAAAGGATGGGAAAGGAAAGAGAAGGCTGATTACTCTGACCACTCGGAAATTGAGGAGGGGGAGATTGTGGGGGCCGCTGAGAGGGAGGTAGGGAAGAGAGGCTGGGAAGGAGTTCTCCCCGCCGGCAGTCCGTTTCTCCTCCACGGGGGAACCAAGCCAGAAAGAATCCTCAGGGTCTTGGACGGGGACAGCTTTGTGTCTGTGCGGGCTGACGGTGACTGGCCGGGTCCAGTGATGCCTGGTACAGAAGATGGGGAGCCCATGGATGACGATGATGAGGAGGAAGTGGAAGAAGAAGACGAAGAAGAGGAGGAGGAGGAGATGTTAGTTGTCGGGGCCGGCGATCTGAGAAGGAAGCTGGTCAGCCGGCGGCAGGAGCGATATCGCACATCCTGCCCTTCCTCCCTCTCACCTCAGCCCCTCCTCCTTCCTTCCGAACCCCACTCCCCCCTCCCCCTCCCGCTAGCTGCCGAGAAGGACAAGAGCCGCAAGTCGTCCAAGAGCTCTAAGGAGAGGGAGCGGCGCAAGCGGAAGGAGGGCAAGGCGAGTGAGAAAGATGAGAGGAGGCGGAGGAGAAGAAAGGAGAAAGAAGCCGGAGGTGAGAAAAGCGGGGAGCGGAAGGATAGAGATGGGGAAAGGGAGAGAGGTCGGCGTAGTCAGAAGGAGGAGAAAGCAAAGGCGGTGGAGGACCGGGGGAGGAGCAGCAGGAGTGATAGTAGGAGGAGGAAGAAGAGGCGACGGAGCACTCCGGAACCGACCGCACGCCCCCGCTCTCGAAACTCTTCAGTCCGGCATACGCATGGGGGGCGCTCCTGGTCGAACGCTTCAGAGGACCGTCACAGGGACAGAGAGAGAGACAGAGATAGAGAGAGAGACGGGGATAAAAAGGGAGACAAAGGTGGTGACAGGGACCGAGAGAGAGACAGGGTGAGAGACAAGGACAGAGAGAGAGACAAAGATGAAGAGAGAGACAGGGAAAGAGACAGGGACAGGGATCGGTACAGAGACAGGGAGCGAGAAAAGGACAGAAGGAAAGACCACACACGGGAAAGAGAGCGAAATGGAGACACCAGCCGGAGAAAGCGAGAGAGGGAGCGCGACGAGGTTGGCGAATCGACCAGCCGAAATACAGGCAGCTCCAAGAGGTCCAAAGAAAGCATTGAACGAAGGGACCGGGAGAAGGAAAGCGAGTGCAACCAGGAGAGAGAGAGGGAACGGGAGAGGCGGCGAGACAGCAGACCCGTGGTCCCGCCTTCCATCCAGGACCTCAACGGTTCAGACCTATTCGCTATCAAGCGCACCATCACGGTCACCACTACGACCACCACCACGCTTCCCGGATCGCCCCCCACTGCTCCCTCCTCTCCTCGTAGCCCCTCCCAGGCCTCCGACAAACCCCATAAGAGGAAGAAGAAGAGGCGACGGCGGCACTCAGACGAAGAGTTGGAAGGCAGCATGTGCCGGCGTGGAAGCCGCTCCCTCTCGCCGCCGCCATCACGCTATCACGGCTACGATTCTGACCGTTTCTCAGACAAACAGGACACAGATCTGCTCTCTTTGGACGGGGAGGCCCTGGATTCGGACTACCCCTCTATAGACGACTCGCCAGCTTCTCCCCAAGCCCCAGGACCTGCTGCTTCAAGCCCCAAACCCAAGACCACCCCCAAACCTGGACACCATCACCTCAAGAAAAAATCCCGAACAGGCAAGAAAGCCTGTCAGTCTGAAACAGTTTCCGCCTCAAAAGCCAAAAGCAAAGGGCTCTCCACGTCTTCACTCTCCCCATCCCAGGCCACCGCAGGCGCAGCTTCCTCCTTAGCTGCCCTCCCCTCCCTGGCCAAACGTGGGCGAAAAATGGGCAAAGACAAAGAGCGTGGAGAAAAAGGTGGAAAGAAAGAGTCTGGACGCTCTAGCAGGTCCAAGAAACTGAGCAGTGGGGGGGTGAGGAAAGCCAAGCTGCAGTCCAAGGTGTCTGTTCTGGTGCGTGAGGGTGTAAGCAGCACGACTGGGGGACCGGTGGGCTCGGGCAAGCTCGGCATGGAACTACTCGGGGGGAGTGGGGCGGTAGGAGGCTGCAGTGGACCAGCAGTGGGGGGATCCATTGCAGTGGTCTTCCGGCGGGACAACGAGAGCAGGTCTCCGTTCCTGAAGCCCTGCTCGGAGCCGCTGTCGCTTAGCGGACGCAACAAGGACCTGGGACATGTAGGCAAGCGTAGCTCGCTGGCAGTGCCTCCTTCATCCTCTTTAGCCAATCCTGCGGTGGCTGTGCTGAAGTCCAAGAAGGCCAAGCCCAGTTCCACCACCTCCACTTCGTCTTCGGCATCGTCGCCCTCGCTGTCCCTGGCGACAAAACGTAGGCGGCGGTTGGCGAAAAAGACACGGGGTGAGAAAGTCCTAACGGTCGGGTTGGCGGACGTGGAAGTCACCAAAGCCAACTGTAGCTCAGAGGGCGGTAGCTGGGGTGGGACGTCCTCTGACATCCAGTCAGCAGTCGGGGTCAATGCCAAGCCCTCTAGTCCTCACACGGGTCCTGCGGGTCCTACTCCATCATCATCTTCATCATCTTCGTCCTCATCCACCAGCGTCCTCCCCCCCTCCTCTTCCCCCCCCCACACCCCTCCACCCTCCCTGCCCGCCTCACGTGACACTCGCGAGTCTTCACCGGATTCTCAAACAGTGGACAGCAGTTGTAAGACCCCCGAGCCCCCCTTTGTTCCCGAGGACTGCCCTTCTCAGACCCAGAGCACCCCTAACTTGGCCCCCTCAAGCCCCTCAGCCCTACCTTCCTCCCAGGCGGCGGGCCTCTCTCTGTCGGGCCCCCTTAACATGAAGCCCCTCCCCTTGGATGAAGGCCCCAAATCCCTAGCATCGCCCCCTTGCTCCTCCTCCTCGTCTGGTTCTGCCCCTGCCTCCCTTCCTCTTTCCTCCACAGATCCCTCGTCCTCTTCTTCCTCTGTTTCATCCTCCTCAGCCAACAAGCTGCCTCCGCCACCGCCTCCTCCACCCCCTCCCTCCGCCCCCACTCTCCCCTGGAGTCTTCAGACAGGAGTGGACTGCACGGCTGGAGGAGTTTTGGCATGTGAGTGTCCATCTAGCATACATACAATTATCCTAGCAAAACAAGTTAACCGTTTTGGTGGATGAGCATTTAGTTTTGTGTATTGCTGTTAAAACGATGATGTTTATGTAGTATAGCAAAGTATTTTTTTCTTTTTTTTGGCTCTTCATTCAAGTCCTTTGGACTTCAAATTTCACATTAGACTGTGACTGGTTAAAGTGCTGGCTGTCAGCTTTCGTTTGAAATTATTTTCATCCATATTGACTTAACCATTTAAAAATAACAATATATTTTATACATTGATTTTTATGGCCTTGGTTTTTTAATGTCACAGATATTTGGATAGGCTCAGTAAAGTTGTCATGTTCTGTAATTGGTCGCATATCCTTTGCCTGATGGCTGTGACCATAGACATCACCGGACCAGGTATAGGGTATCTTCCCAGGTCATGATCAGTAGCCATTTTTCAGCTTCTGATTGTTTTACGGCGTTTCTGTCCTTTGTCTTGTCTTCAATATGTGATAGGCAGGTTCATTTGGATCCAGGTCAGGTGATTGACTTGGCCACTAAAGACATCTTTATTTTATTAGTCTAAACTCAATCCAATGACTTCAGAGGCTTTTGGTTGTATCTTGAAGAAAATGTTTCTGTACACATCAAAATACAGTTGTGCTCAAAAGTTTGCATACCCCTGGAGAATTGGTAATATACAGCTCTGGAAAAAATTGAGACCACTAATTTTTCTTAAATCAGCATCTGTACATATATGGCATCCATTCCACTCCAGTGTCTGTTAAATTTCAACACAGGCACTCCTCTTTTTACTTAATGCGGTACTGATGATTACCTGAACCAAATCTAATTTAACAAGGAAATGTATAAAAACCCCTGCTGTGGTCATCACTATCCTCTTGCAATAGGATCAGCTAGATGGCAAAGTTTGGCGACATCCTGATTTGACACTCAGTTCGAAGCTAGGTGTCATGTATGGGTATGACGTCATTACGTCGAGCGTACTAATGGAAGAAGAAGGGTTAACTAACGTTCAAACGTTTATGTGTTTATGTTTAGAACATACAACTGAAATACAGCTCTGGAAAAAATTATGAGACCACTCCTAATTTTTCTTTAATGAGCTTCTCTACATATATGGCAGCCATTCCATTCCAGTGTCTGTTAAATTCCAACACAGGCACACCTCATTTTACTTAGAGGTACTGATTAGGTGATTACCTGAACCAAATCTAATTTAACAAGGAAATGTATAAAAACCCCTGCTGTGGTCATCACTATCCTCTTGCAATAGGATCAGCTAGATGGCAAAAACAGTGCAAGTAGTATCTCAAAGATAATTTGAATAAAAAAATAATTATTCAGCATGACAAAAGAGTTGAAAAGAAAAGTTTTGAGTGAGGGAAAGAAGGGTTCAATTCTGGCTTTACTGGCAGAGGGATACAGTGAGCGTCAGGTTGCTTCCATCCTGAAAATTTCAAAGACGGCGGTTCATAAGAACAAGGTCAAGCAACAGACATTGGGGACAACAAAGCTACAGACTGGCAGAGGGTGAAAACGACTGTCCACTGACCAAGATGACTGTCAACTCATTCGAATGTCACTCAACAACCGTAGGATGACATCAAGTGACCTACAAAAAGAATGGCAAACAGCAGCTGGGGTGAAGTGCACGGCGAGGACAGTTCGAAACAGGCTCCTAGGCCAGGGCTGAAGTCATGCAAAGCTAGAAAAATGCCCTTCATCAATGAGAAGCAAAGAAGAGCCAGGCTGAAGTTTGCAAAAGACCATCAGGATTGGACCGTAGAAGAATGGAGTAAGGTAATCGTCTCTGACAAGTCAAATTTTCAGCTTTGCCCAACACTTCGTTGTCTAATGTTTAGACGGAGACCCGGAGAGGCCTACAAGCCACAGTGTCTCGCACCCACTTTGAAATTTGTTGGGTATCGGTGATGATCTGGGGATGCTTCAGCAAGGCTGGAATCGTGCAGATTTGTCTTTCTGAAAGGCGCATGAATCAAGCCAAGTACAAGGTTATCCTGGAAGAACACCTGCTTCCTTCTGCTCTGACAATGTTCCCCAACTCTGAGAATTGTTTTTTCCAGCAGGACAATGCTCCATGCCACACAGCCAGGTCAATCAAGGTGTGGATGGAGGACCACCAGATCAAGACCCTGTCATGGCCAGCCCAATGTCCAGACCTGAACCCCATTGAAAACCTCTGGAATTTGATCAAGAGGAAGATGGATGGTCACAAGCCATCAAACAAAGCCGAGCTACTTGGATTTTTGCGCCAGGAGTGGCATAAAGTCACCCAACAGCAATGTGACAGACTGGTGGAGAGCATGCCAAGACGCATGAAAGCTGTGATTAAAAATCAGGGTTATTCCACCAAATATTGATTTCTGAACTCTTCCTAAATTAAAACATTAGTATTTTGTTGTTGAAAAATGTATATGGATTTGTTTTCTTTGCATTATTTGAGGTCTGAAAACAATACATCTTTTTTGGTTATTTTGACCAGTTATTTTCTACAAAAATACTCTAAATGACAATATTTTTATTTGGAATTTGGGAGTAATGTTGTCAGTAGTTTATAGAATAAAACAAAACTGTTCATTTTACTCAAACACATACCTATGAATAGTAAGACCAGAGAAACTGATAATTTTGCAGTGGTCTCTTAATTTTTTCCAGAGCTGTATGTACCATTTGTAAAGAAAACATGAGTGAGCAGGCCAAACACGTCTTTTGTTACTTATGGGATTCACATTCGACTGTAGGTCATAACAGAATGGCACAATCATAAAACAAAACATGGCAACAAAGAAAAAAATGAACTGACCCCTGTTCAAAAGTCTGCATACCCTTAGTTCTTAATACTGTGTATTGCTCCCTTTAGCATCAATGACAGCGTGCAGTCTTTTGTAATCATTATCTATGAGGCCATGAATTCTTGCAGGTGGTGTAGCTGCCCATTCTTCTTGGCAAAATGCCTCCAGGTCATGCAAAGTCTTTGGTCATCTTGCATTAACCGCATGTTTGAGATCTCCCCAGAGTGGCTTGACGATATTATGGTCAGGTGACTGTGATGGCCACTGCAGAACCTTCACCTTTCTCTGCTGTAACCACTGGAGGGTCAACTTGGCCTTGTGCTTAAGGTCATTGTCGTGCTGGAATGTCCAAGTGCGTCCCATGCGCAGCTTTCGTGCAGACGAATGCAAATTGTCTGCCAATATTTTCTGATAACATTCTGCATTCATCTTGCCATCAATTTTCACAAGATTCCCTGTGCCTTTAGAACTCACACACCCCCAAAACATCAGTGAGCCACCACCATGCTTCACAGTGGGGATGGTATTCTGTTCACTATAGACCTTGTTGACCCCTCTCCAAACATAGCGCTTATGGTTGTGACCATAAAGCTCTATTTTGTTCTCGTCACTCCAAATTACAGTGTGCCAGAAGCTGTGAGGCATGTCAAGGTGTTGTCGGGCATATTGTAACCAGGCTTTTTTGTGGCATTGGCACAGTAAAAGCTTCTTTCTGGCAACTTGACCATGCAGCTCATTTTTGTTCAAGTATCGTCATTTTGTGCTCCTTGAAACAACCACACTGTCTTTTTCCAGAGCAGCCTGAATTTTTCCTGAGGTTACCTGTGGGTTTTTCTTTGTATCCCGAACAATTCTTCTGGCAGTTTTGGCTGAAATCTTTCTTGTTCTGCTTGACCTTGGCTTGGTATCAAGAGATCCCTGAATTTTCCACTTCTTAATAAGTGATTGAACAGTACTGACTGGCATTTGCAAGGCTTTGGATATCTTTTTATATCCTTTTCCATCTTTATAAAGTTCCATTACCTTGTTACGCAGGTCTTTTGACAGTTCTTTTCTGCTTCCAATGGCTAAGTATCTAGCCTACTCAGTGCATTCATGTGAGAGCTAACAAATTCATTGACTATTTATTAGTGCTGTACCAATACAATGATTTAATGTAATATCGTGATTCTTTTTTTCACAATGTTGTATCGATATTCTAATGTCTAGAATCGATGTTCATTTATTTATTATGCTGTTGACCGCCGTCTTAAATTACTGTAGCAGTTGCTGAACGGGCGGGTTTCTTTAACAATAATAGTTTTGTATATATCACAAAATCTACCTGATAAAAGCCTGTTACTGTATTCAAATGGATGTCGTCATTGATAAGAAACCAGAAAAGGGTATGCTGTCACTTGACTTTTTTTTTATTAATAGCCTTACTCAAAATGCTAGCGCCAAACCGGCCACAACTTTTTACGTTAGAAGAGATTGTTTCCGTGTGGTTTGGTGATACGAGGTTAGAAACGTCCTTGCTTATTGAAAGCTATAATGATGTCGAGGTGAGTAAGAAATAAACTGTGGCCGTAAGTTTTGTGTTGTCCATATTTTATATTTATATTTTCTGACAACAGCAACCCTGTCGTGATAACTTGATAGACACGCACATCAGCTGTGGAGCCCGAATGGTTGCTTGCTCAGTCTAGTAATGGAAAGCGTTGCAGTAGCTCTGTAGCCCGCTGACTAGTTGGTTGTTTTCTCGCGTTTCTTCCGATTTCATTCAAATATGGAAAATGCCATTGCTAACTAGACATCTAATTGTCCAGTTTGTTTCTTCTGTCTGACTAAAATAAAGTTGTCTGCCCACAAATGTTTCGCTTGTGCAGCAACAAGCTGTCACTTTCACTAGCTAGCCAAGAAGCAGTAATGTTGTGCTTCGCTGACGACGTTGTCACTTGATCGTGATGATGTCCTGCATCTGCCAAAAGATGTACGCCACATACTACCCCTTATCATTTGTAAAAACACGTATGTCTTGAGATTTGCCTTGTGCTTACTTTATTATGATCACAGATTATGATCAGCTGAACGGACTGAATTTGACTGCTGGCTCATTCTCATTGCAATATATTGTTTTATGCAAACTTAGACGTTTGTTTATTTCGTTTGATTGTTAATGGGAGAAAACAAATTATATTATTCCAAGTTACATGAATGTGTTGTCAAATTAAAGAAGAGTACATGCTCTTTAACTTGGTTTAACTTGTAATTGTAATTTGGTTTTGGTTTTTGTGCTACGGTGAGGGGAAACAATTATTTGATCACCTACTGATTTTGTACGTTTGCCCACTGACAAAGAAATGATCAGTCTATAATTTTAATGGTAGGTTTATTTGAACAGTGAGAGACAGAATAACAATAAAAAAATCCAGAAAAACACATGTCAAAAATGTTATAAATTGAATTGCATTTTAATGAGTGAAATAAGTATTCAACCCCGCTGCAAAATATGACTTAGTACTTGATGGCAAAACCCTTGTTGGCAATCACAGAGGTCAGACGTTTCTTGTAGTTGGCCACCAGGTTTGCACACATCTCAGGAGGGATTTTGTCCCACTCCTCTTTGCATATCTTCTCCTAGTCATTAAGGTTTCGAGGCTGACGTTTGGCAACTCGAACCTTCAGCTCCCTCCACAGATTTTCTATGGGATTAAGGTTTGGAGACTGGCTAGGCCACTCCAGGACCTTAATGTGCTTCTTCTTGAGCCACTCCTTTGTTGCCTTGGCCGTGTGTTTTGGGTCATTGTCATGCTGGAATACCCATCCACGACCCATTTTCAATGCCCTGGCTGAGGGAAGGAGGTTCTCACCCAAGATTTGACGGTACATGGCCCCGTCCATCGTCCCTTTGACGTGGTGAAGTTGTTCTGTCCCCTTAACAGAAAAACATCCCCGAAGCATAATGTTTCCACCTCCATGTTTGACGGTGGGGATGGTGTTCTTGGGGTCATAGGCAGCATTCCTCCTCCTCCAAACACGGCAAGTTGAGTTGATGCCAAAGAGCTCAATTTTGGTCTCATCTGACCACAACACTTTCACCCATTTCTCCTCTGAATCATTCAGATGTTCATTGGCAAACTTCAGACGGGCCTGTACATGTGCTTTCTTGAGCTGGGGGACCTTGCGGGCACTGCAGGATTTCAGTCCTTCATGGCGTAGTGTGTTACCAATTGTTTTCATGGTGACTATGGTCCCAGCTGCCTTGAGATCATTGACAAGATCCTCCCGTGTAGTTCTGGGCTGATTCCTCACCGTTCTCATGATCATTGCAACTCCACGAGGTGAGATCGTGCATGAGGCCCCAGACCGAGGGAGATTGACAGTTCTTTTGTGTTTCGATGGCGATGGTCTTGTAGCCCATTCCAGCCTTGTGTAGGTCTACAAGCTTGTCCCTGACATCCTTGGACAGCTCTTTGGTCTTAGCCATGGTGGAAAGTTTGGAATCTGATTGATTGATTGCTTCTGTGGACAGGTGTCTTTTATACAGGTAACAAGCTGAGATTAGGAGCACTCCCTTTAAGAGTGTGCTCCTAATCTCAGCTCGTTAACCTGTATAAAAGACACCTGGGAGCCAGAAATCTTTCTGATTGAGAGGGGATCAAATACTTATTTCACTCATTAAAATGCAATTCAATTTATAACATTTTTGACATGTGTTTTTCTGGATGTATTTGTTATTTTGACTCTCACTGTTCAAATAAACCTACCATTAAAATTATAGGCTGATCATTTCTTTGTCAGTGGGCAAACATACAAAATCAGCAGGGGATCAAATAATTTTTTCCCTCACTGTATGTCTTTTTGTTTGAAATGTGTGAGAAAATATAATTTATTTTGAGAAATTTCAGTAATCAACAGCAGCGTTCTAGAATTCTTTTGGGGTCTAAATTTAGAAGTTAGGGGTTATATTTATATTAGGAGTTGCTAATGGGGATTAGCTAAAGATTGTCTTTTCAAGTATATAGCCTAATATTATTTGAGATTTTTTTTAGCACTTCAATAAGTATTGTGATTTAGTTGTGATATTGTGATGAATTGTGATGTATTGAATCACAATGTGTATCGTGATATTTTGTATCGCAAGGTACTTGCCAATAACTACCCCTACTATTTATACACAGACACTAATTCCAATTTAAAAAGCCACAGGTGTGGGAAATTCACCTTTAATTGCCATTTTCACCTGTGTGTGTCACCTTGTGTGTCTGTAACAAGGCCAAACATTCAGGAGTATGTCAACTTTTGATCAGGGCATTTTGTGTGATTTCTGTTATCATTATGATTTAAAAATGAGCCAAACAACTATATGATAATACATGGCTTCATATGATCACTATCCTTAAATAAAAGACCTTAAATTGTATATTATTGACACAAAAAAATCCTTAATTTTTTTTGCGTCATATTTTCAAAATCAATGCCAAAATTTCACAATTTCTGCTATGGTATGCAAACTTATGAGCACACCTGTACATCCTGCTGCTGCTACCATTAGCATTCACTTAAGCAGTGATGTTTAGCCAGTTCCAAACTTCCAGCTGAAGCCATACAAGCCCCCCCACCATGTTTCATACACTTTGGTTAATGGGGAATTTCTTATTGTCATCCACTTTCCACTTTCTATCACTTCGGTACAGTTAAACTTTGAGAACTCTACAGCCCCCTTATGTGCCCTTACCAAACAAAGTTAGCTGTTCTGTTTTTGAGACTCACTAGTTTTTTACATCTTGTGGTGTACCCTCTGAAGTTCTGCTGGTCGTCTTTGACACATCTATGATTACTTCCTGGACATTGTTCCTGATCTGACAGATGTTTTTTATATTTTGAGTCTTTGTTATGGTGTGCATTTTTTGGTCATTCACTGTAGAGGTCTTTCTTGGTCCAACTGGTTTTGCCATTTCTTCTTATTATACAGAATAGTTGATTTTGTCATGCCTAGGGATGGGACGATAAACGATTTTAGTACTAATCGCGATGGAAAATACTCACAATTATGAAATCCTGGTGAAATTCCATAATCGGGATAATCGTAAATCGGGATAATCCTCATGAGTGACTTGAAAAGGTTCTGCCAGTCGCTGAAGTTTCCCTGACTGCTTGTTTTATTTTACAAGTGGAGCGCACATCTCATCTCACGTTGTACTACGCCACTAAACATCCTCTGCAATGTATGGTCAATGAAGCAGAATGGTAAATAGAAGAATATTGTCATTTACAATAAAAATCTAAGTGAAAATGTCCAAATTGGGCCCAATTAGCCATTTTCCCTCCCCGGTGTCATGTGACTCGTTAGTGTTACAAGGTCTCAGGTGTGAATGGGGAGCAGGTGTGTTAAATTTGGTGTCATCGCTCTCACACTCCCTCACACTGGTCACTGGAAGTTCAACATGGCACCTCATGGCAAAGAACTCTCTGAGGATCTGAAAAAAAGAATTGTTGCTCTACATAAAGATGGCCTAGGCTATAAGAAGATTGCCAAGACCCTGAAACTGAGCTGCAGCACGGTGGCCAACAGGACAGGTTCCACTCAGAACAGGCCTTGCCATGGTTGACCAAAGAAGTTGAGTGCATGTGCTCAGCGTCATATTCAGAGCTTGTCTTTGAGAAATAGACGTATGAGTGCTGCCAGCATTGCTGCAGAGGTTGAAGGGATGGGGGGGTCAGCCTGTCAGTGCTCAGACCATACGCCGCACACTGCATCAAATTGGTCTGCATGGCTGTCGTCCCAGAAGGAAGCCTCTTCTAAAGATGATGCACAAGAAAGCCCGCAAACAGTTTGCTGAAGACAAGCAGACTAAGGACATGGATTACTGGAACCATGTCCTGTGGTCTGAAGAGACCAAGGTAAACTTATTTGGTTCAGATGGTGTCAAGCGTGTGTGGCGGCAACCAGGTGAGGAGTACAAAGACAAGTGTGTTTTGCCTACAGTCAAGCATGTTGGTGGGAGTGTCATGGTCTGGGGCTGCATGAGTGCTGCCGGCACTGGGGAGCTACAGTTCATTGAGGTAACCATGAATGCCAACATGTACTGTGACATACTGAAGCAGAGCATGATCCCCTCCCTTCGGAGACTGGGCCGCAGGGCAGTATTTCAACATGATAACGACCCCACACACACCTCCAAGACGACCACTGTCTTGCTAAAGAAGCTGAGGGTAAAGGTGATGTACTGGCCAAGCATGTCTCCAGACCTAAACCATATTGAGCATCTGTGGGGCATCCTCAAACGGAAGGTGGAAAAGCGCAAGGTCTCTAACATCCACCAGCTCCGTGATGTCATCATGGAGGAGTGGAAGAGGGCAACCTGTGAAGCTCTGGTGAACTCCATGCCCAAGAGGGTTAAGGCAGTGCTGGAAAATGATGGTGGCCACACAAAATATTGACACTTTGGGCCCAATTTGGACATTTTCACTTAGGGGTGTACTTACTTTTGTTGCCAGCGGTTTAGACATCAATGGCTGTGTGTTGTGTTATTTTGAGGGGACAGCAAATTTACACTTATTCAAGCTGTACACTCACTACTTTACATTGTAGCAAAGTGTCATTTCTTCAGTGTTGTCACATGAAAAGATATAATCAAATATTTACAAAAATGTGAGGGGTGTACTCACTTTTGTGAGATACTGTACGTAAGTATATCTCTTTTGATTTTCTACATTTAATTTTGTTTATATTGTAGGCTGATTGTGAACGCTTTCCTACTGAAAGTGACAGGAGAAGACAAATAGGCTATAATATAATTTGCGTGGCCCAAAATAACATTGACTATCTGCATGATCTGCACAATATATGATGCGCACGACATAACAGGGAGCTGTTATAATGAATTATGAAGTTATGAAGAATCGACACATCAGATGGTTAGGTAATAAGGCACATAAAATGCACACGGAAGTGCATGCACCCGCAGGTCAGTAACGGTATGAAATTATATCTATTTTCACCTTTGATCTTCAGAGGAGTGACTTGAAAAAGCTCTTGCCAGTCACTGAAATGTTCCTGACTACCTGTTTAATTTAACTGGTGGGGCGCATATCTCACTAATTGTGTTGTATAGCCTAGATTTTATTTAAAAAAAACTTTCTCCAAACTCTTCATTGCAAGAATGTAATCTTAAATTACGAGAAGACCCATTATTTCCATCAGCCTATTACCGGTCTTTTCCGCCGGATGTGCAAGAATAAACGTCTTAGAACCACTTGAATGTGCTTCCCTGTCTGCCAAGAAACTGTCCTGAGGTCGAGGTCTTCTTGGGATCATGAAATAAATATTCCTGCCGAACTGTATCCGTGACATTTTTATCTGATACCCAAAATATGCGTTTGATTTGATGTAAAATCAATACACATTCCGACTGATATCTAAAGTCGGCCATATCCGATCCGAAATATGCCAGGGATGAGGGATAATCAAATCTTAATTTTTGTTGGATAGAGATGCATGCAGAAAAAACCTATTAACAAACTGCAAATTGTAGAAAATATGAATAGGATATATATGTATAATAATGTATCTCTTTCTAATTATAATTTTGTTTATATTGTGGGCTAATTGTTAACGCTTTCCTACTGAAAATGACAAGAGAAGATTGGGTTTCTGCATCACGCTATTAGTAGCCAGATTGCTTTTTTTCCCAATAGGACACATCCAACTCATGTCTATAGCTGTAAACAAGATTACACATGTTTTTTCCTTTTAACTAGTATACCCATGTAGCCAAATGGAAACATATTTTATATAAACTAAACTCACAACACTGATCATGTGTACCCAATGTAATCACACTTAACATCGGTCATTTGATGCTACAGAAGTAGCTTTTGGAGCGTTTCTCACAAATTCAGAATTGCAGAAAAAATATTTTGCCCGACTTAATGGGTCCCAATTGCAAATATATTCCTTGGGAGGAGATGGACTTATACACCTCTTTTCAAGATTTTATTTGAAACGGGTTGAGCGTGTTGAGCTTGCAGATGTAGGAAACCTCAATAGCGCCACCGTGTGGATGATAAAAAAAATCTTTGCTGTCATTATTGTTGTATCAGATTTAATATATGCACCAAGTAGAATTTTAATACCATTATCCTTGTAGGAGATGTCTATTTATGTGCAAAACCACGCCCCCTCACATGTTCATTGGTAAATAGCATCCATGTTTTTTGACATAATGGTCTGGCTGATATTACTTTTGAAGACCATGGTCCCTAGATGCCCAATATCAAAGTACCTGAAGATCGGACAGTTGGTGCCAGAGGAGTTAATTTTTTTGTGTTTTTCAAAATATCCAAAATGGCGGAAAATCCATTATGGCGGACTATATGGTTCCCAATGGCAAAAATGTTCATCATGAGGAGATACAACTATGTACCAATTTTCAAGACTCTAGGTCACAAGGGGTGGGCGTAGTGAGCTTGCAGAAAGTGCAACTTCGGAGGCTTGTGACAGCGCCACCATGAGGCCGACATGCATGCCACTGCACCAGAAGTTGCGGCCCTTTGCTCTTTACTCCCATAAGAATTTGGGCACGTTTAAGCCATTTTATCTCACAGGAATTTGCAAAAAACACCCTTTTTTGCTGGAAGAATAATAATAATAATAATAATTAAAGCTGCAAGCAGTATTTAGCGGGTTTCAGCATTAAGCTGTTAGTAGCCAGATTGCAGTTTTTCCAATAGGACACAAATCCAACTCATGTCCATAGCTGTAAACAATATTACATGTATGGTTTTCCTTTTCTCTAGTATCTCCATGTGGCCAAATGGAAACATCTTTCATGTAAACTAAACTCACATCCCTGATCATGTGTACCAAATGTAATCACACTTAACATCGGCCATTTGATGCTATAGAAGTAGCGTTTGAAGCATTTTTTACAAATTCAGAATTGCCGTAAAAACATTGCGCCCAACTTAATGGGTCCCAATTGCAAATATGTTCCTTATAAGGAGCTGGACTTATCTACCTCTTTTCATGGCTGTATCTCAAACGGAGTGAGTATGGTGACCTTGCTAATGTGAAAAACCCCAATAGCGCCACTGTGTGGTTGATAAAAAAAATCCTTGCAGTAATTTTTTCTGTATGGTCCTTGTCAACATACGTACCAAGTAGAATTGTTATACCATTATCCTTGTAGGGGATGTCTATATATGAGCAAAACCATGCCCCCTCACATGTTCATTGGTCAATAGCATCCATGTTTTTTGACATACTGGCCTGGCTGCTATTACTTTTGAGGACCTTGGTCCCTAGATGCCAAATATCAAAGTACGCGAAGATCGGACATTTGGTGCCAGAGGAGTAAATTTTTTTGTTTTTCAAAAATTCCAAAATTGCGGAAAATCCATCATGGCGGACTTTTTGGGTCCCAATGGCAAAAATGTTAATCATGAGGTGCTACACCTATGTACCAATTTTTAAGCCTAGGTCACAAGCAGTGGGCGTGGTGAGCTTGCAAAAAGTGCGACTTTGGAGGCTTGTGACAGCACCACCATGAGGCCGACACGCATGCTACTGCACCGGAAGTTGCGGCCCTTGGCCCTTTACTACCATAAAAATGTGGGCACATTTAAGCCATTTTATCTCACGGGAATTTGCAAAAAACACCCTTTTTTGCCGGAATAATAATAATAAACAAACATAATAGGGTTTCACCAGTGAACTGCTGAAACCCTAATAATAATAATAATAATGATGAACCGGAACAAACACAATAGGGTTTCACCAGTGAACTGCTGAAATCCTAATGAATTGGAACAAACACAATAGGGTTTCACCAGTGAACTGCTGAAACCCTAATAATAATAATAATTATGAACTGGAACAAACACAATAGGGTTTCACCAGTGAACTGCTGAAACCATAATGAACCGGAACAAATACAATAGGGTTTTACCAGTGAACTGCTGAAACCCTATTAAATAGAATATCATTTGCACGGGCCACAATAACATTGTCGATCTGCATGATCTGCTGCACAATACATGATGCGCACAACATAACAGGGAGCTGTTATAATGAATTATAAAGTTATTATAAAGAATCAACACATCAAATAGGCCTATCCTTAGCTAATAAGTCACATAAAATGCGCACAGAAGTGCATGCACTCACAGGTCAGTACCGGTAAGAAATGACATCTATTTTCCCAGATAAGTGCCTTGCAAAATCTCTTGCCAGACTGAAGTGTTCCTGACTACTTATTTTATTTAACTGGTGGAGCATATATCTAACAATTTTTTAATTAGATTAGATTAAACTTTATTGTCATTGAACAAGTACAAGTACAGGACAACGAAATGCAGTTAGCATCTGCAGTGCAAATAGAAGAGGGTAGAAAATGTACTTGCATCAAGTATAATGTATGTTACAGATGCAATATACAGAAGTGCAATGAAGGCAAATGCAGTACAAATGGCAATTGTAAATGCCACTAAACATCCTTTGCAATGTATTGTCAATGAAGCTGGCAACCATATACATTTAGAGATTTACATGTTATTATAGTATTAGTTAATTATTAAAAACCTTTAATATTATTTTATTGTAATGGCTTTTTAAATGCACAAGAACAATATTTGTGTAATGAAAGATTATCTGATCAGCCATTTTTAGGTAGAAAGCAGATTTGTAATTGGGATTGTTATTAATTCGGATAAAATCGTAAATCGGGATAATTTTGGCCAGGATAATCGTGGCATGAAATTCTCATATCGTCCCACCCCTAGTCATGCCTAATGATTTGTTGATTCCTGAAATGCCTGAGATCTGCCTCATGGTGGCTTGACTTGCATTGACTCATTTGGTCCTCATGTTGGCAGACACCACCAACTGTGAAGTGTAGAATTAAGACTAGACTCTGACAGTATGTACTAATGATACAAACCAGAAAACACTGTGAAGCCGATTGTCCAGATTCCTTATGGTACCTTTAATGTTGACTGTCTGAACTTGTATATTCATTGTTTTATTTAACCCTAACCCCAGCCAAAAAATTTCACTGTCCAAATTCCTTTGGTGTTCACTTTATATAACATAAGGTTTTACTGACCTCCCTACTGTTTGTATTTCAGTGACAGCTCTGTTGTTTAAGATGGAAGAGGCCAATATCGCCAGTAGAGCCAAAGCCCAAGAGTTCATCCATGCTACGAGCCAGGTGTGTGTGTTTTAGAGCCTGGGGGATTTGGGCAAACAGTCATACCACCATAAATTGACCCATTTCCAGTAACTATCTAAAAATGAAGTGTTGTTTTAAATGCAGTTATTTTCCATGAGCTACAGGGCAAACAAAGAGGTTACCTATTTCATCTAACTTCGAAGGATTACAATATTTTAGTCGACAGGGGGAAGAAGTGAGCAGTAGTGGCGAAACGGAAATGTAAGATACTTTCTTTGCAGGAAGCATGTTCTGCCAGGTTTTTCCTCTCATGAGCCAATTACTTATATTTCTATTTTACAATGATCCTAACCAGGTTAAGTAATTTCAGGCCAATTATTAGATTGTGTTTTTTAGAAATTTAGGTTCATTTTGTGCTTTTTTTTATTGACAGTTTTGAAGGATAGAATTGTTTTTTCCCCTAAATTAGCGGTTGGCCAGATTCAAACCAATCTTGCAGCAGTACATGTGCAACAGGGGAAATGGCCCAGTCTGCTGGACCACTCTAAGCCGTCCGACTCTTATGTTTTTTTTTTTGTTTTTTTTTACTACTTGGCCAAAGGCATACTCTTACACAAGGACAGGACAACACACAAAAAAAATGTCAAAAAAATAAATTTACTGGCTAAACTAAATACAGCAAGATGCATACACAGATACTTTTGACAATTTAACAGGTACAATTAGATGGCAGCTTGCTAAGTTTGTTTTAAAAGAAAAAGGTGTTGTAAGTGTCAAGGTTACTTAAAATAAGAATTAAGTAGTTTTCGTTCCATAAAATGGTAATTATCTTAGTATTAAAAATAAGCTTGTTGGCGTACAAACAGAATGGCGTGGGCATACAGGATACCATTAATGTTAGACATGCCAGTACATTAAATCAAATCCCCCTAAAATTGCAAGAAATAGTACTCGATAATACAATCAAATACAATAGATAAAACAATATTAACACAAGGAATTTGTGCACAATGAATAAAGAACTACTGTGGCTTAATACAGGAAGTACCAGTACCATGTTTTGGGGTATGATGTAGTTCATATTGATGTAGACATAGGTGGGGGTTAGGAGTAGGTATGGGGGGGAATTGCTACAGTAATAAGTGATACAGTGAAATGTTCTTTTTGACTTTATTAAAATAAATTTTCATATCCAGAAATGTATTATCATTTTTGTTTTAAGTTATGCTATATCAGCCCATAGAAGGCATGGGCAAACTTGTCTAGAACATTCCACGCATCTATATCGTTAAGACAATGTATTTTTGATTTATATTTTCTCAATGTGCAAAATGCATATTCAGAATGTTATAATTATAAAGCAGTAAGCATATTTTCCTCAGTGTCTCCCAACTTTCAGACAGATACATCAGGGAGAAGGGAAACCTCACTGGAATTCTATTAATTGACATTGGTTACATTACCTGTACCTGTCACAACCACGCAGCGCATTGTGGATAATATTTGGGCAACAGCTGTGTCACAACACAACAACCTGAACTACTTCACATGCTGATATTGGCTTCATAATGTTTGCCAATAAGATAAAAAGGTCCTTAGCCAGAGCCTGTCCGGAGAGAGAGCATTGCAGTGTGAGTTTTGTAGGAAACATGAGTCTCAGTGGATTTGTTCAACCAATTTCACATGTTGGTTAATAAAATAAAAAAGAACTCACAACATTTTGTCATATTAGCATTATTTAAACATGTATAACATAGGGGTGTTGTTTGGCGTGGATTACCCCATCACGCGATCCTCTTGCGTCAATTATTCAAATTTAAATTCCAGTCATTTAGCTTAGACTTTAGAGCAAAGTCTTTATATGGCTTTATTATACTATTTCATTATTTTGTTTGTGTGTGTGTTTTTGAATCGATGTTCTGTTACATGTCACATCTATTAATTTTTTTTTTTAAATATGAGGAAACATTAGTTCTTTTTTATTGTTTTTCCTAAAATACATGGTATAATTCTGTTTTTAATATTATTGTAAAGCAAAGTCATTAAAAATATGTTTATTACCTCAGATATATCCTCTTGACCAATGGAAAGCTGTCCCAACCGATAGAAATACAAAAACATGTGCTGGCACTCTGTAGCATTGGCTAGAACTGATGTTCAATAATCCAGTTCATGGCAGACTGGATCTGCACTCTTTTAGCTTTTGAAAACCAAACTAATCAAAAATATTTGTATATATCATTAAAAATAATTAAACTTGTACACCCTTCACATAACTGCAACCTAGGTTACAGCTGTGTGCACTAAGCACCTGTTTCTTATCATGCCATCTTCCATCTCTTGCAGATTCTCTCCCAAAGCAATCAGACCCAGTCATCTCAGCACATCGCTCCCTCTTCTTCATCATCGTCCTCATCCTCCCAGGTCCCTAATTCCTCGGGTCCCACCCCAGCTCAGTTCATTCTGCATGGCTCTCTGCCATTGGTGGGCTGCACCAAAACCCCACCCAGCCACCTGCATCCTGGCATGTCTATGGGTAGTGGCTGTGCACAGACCCCGCCTCCTCCCATGCCCTCTGGCTTCTCTGGAGGTTCCGGGGGCTCCAGTGACTTGGGCTGGGACAATGAGAGCAAGGATCCTGATAAGGTAGGACCGTGCCGAGTCATGTCTTCCAGTTTTATTAGCCATGTTTGATTGCATGTTTGTGTGTTTGTTAATGTTCTGTCTCTCTCTGTCTCAGTACCTGAAGAAGCTTCACACGCAGGAACGTGCGGTGGAAGAGGTGAAGCTGGCCATTAAGCCCTACTACCAGCGTAAAGATATAAACAAGGACGAGTACAAGGACATCCTGAGGAAA
>JACXGI010000706.1:58406-105766 GCA_016801175.1 Esox masquinongy
CTCCAAAATTGATGAAAAGACGAGAAGAAAACTGGTCAGGGAGGCTTCCAAGAGGCCTACAGCAACATTAAAGGAACTGCAGGAATTTCTGGCAAGTACTGGCTGTGTGCTACATGTGACAACAATCTCCCGTATTCTTCATATGAATGGGCTATGGGGTAGGGTGGCAAGACGGAAGCCTTTTCTTACATAGAAAAACATCCAAGCCCAGCTGAAGTTTGCAAAAACAAACATCAAGTCCCCCAAAAGAATGTGGGAGAATGTGTTATGGTCTGATGAAACCAAGGTTGAACTTTTTGGCCATATTTCCAAAAGGTATGTTTGGCACAAAAACAACACTGCACATCACCCAAAGAACACCATATCCACAGTGAAGCATAGTGGTGGCAGCATCATGCTTTGGGGCTGTTTTTCTTCAGCTGGAACCGGGGCCTTAGTCAGGGTGGAGGGAATTCTGAACAGTTCCAAATACCAGGCAATTTTGGCACAAAACCTTCAGGCGTCCGTTAGAAAGCTGAAGAGGAAGTTCACCTTTCAGCACGACAATGACCCAAAGCACACATCCAAATCCCCAAAAGCATGTCTTCACCAGAAGAATATTAACGTTTTGGTATGGCCCAGCCAGGTCCCAGACCTGAATCCAATTGAACATCTGTGGGATGATCTGAAGAGGGCAGTGCACAGGAGATGTCCTCGCAATCTGACTGATTTGGAGCGCTTTTGCAAAGAAGAGTGGGCAAATGTTGTCACGTCAAGATGTGCCATGCTAATAGACTCCTACCCAAAAAGACTGAGTGCTGTAATAAAATCAAAAGGTGCTTCAACAAAGTATTAGTTTAAGGGTGTGCACACTTACGCAACCAGGGTATTGTTAGTTTTTTATTTTTCCCCCTCAAAGATTTCAGTTTGTTTTTCAATTGAATTGTTCACGTTATAGGTCACATTAAAGGTGGAAAAAGTTCTGACATGATTTATCTTTGTCTCATTCTTTTACCTCACAAGAACCTGACATTTTAACAGCGGTGTGTAGACTTTTTATATCCACTGTAAGCCGAACACAACTGCACCACTCTTGGTTTTAAGCCAAATTAAGCAGTTGTTTGTAGGAGTTGAATTTTCGGATTTGTTCCAGAAAGGTGGCAGTCAAAAGCACGAACACCACAAGTCTAAAGAACCATCTCCAGATCCACCATATGTATTCTTACAATATTATTACGCTTACATTATAGTGGCATAAAATTAACAATATAGACAATTCAGTCATTAATCACAGTTATTTGTGTGACAATAATCATCAACTAAAATGTCATAATTGTTACAGCCTTATTTCTCACCCTTCTAGCCTTAGTGCAAAATTGTAGTACCAACATGTTTATGTATAATTTACCAATAAGTAACAAGGTGGTGTGGTACATATCCATATTATACCACACCACCTTATATGCCTTATTGCTGAATTATACATAAACTGTACAATATTTTCTATAGTGCACGGGTAAGGACTGTATCCAAGTACTTTGCATTGCTTAACGCATAAGAACAAAACTTTGTTCTGGTATGTTTTCCATATACCACAACACCTCTAGCCTTATTGCTAATAAACCAGCTGATTCTAATAGCAGCCTATGTTTTTGTCTTGGCTTTTCAGATCTGCCACAGTCGAACTGGAGAGATCAATCCGGTCAAAGTGAGCAACTTGGTCAAACTTTATGTTCAGAGGTACAAGTACTTCAGGAAGCACGGTCGCAAGATGGACGAGGAAGAGAGGGAGGACCGAGAGATGGATTCCTCCTATTGAACAGAGAAGGGGCTGCTTTCCCCTATTCCGATCGGTCCAGTTTCCCAAGGACCCCCTCCCCTGCTCCTTGCACGTGATTGGGCCTACTGCGGTCGTTGAGTGACATTTATTTTAACCCCACCCTAATTTGTTGTCCCGTTGTAAACTCATGTTTTATTCCTTTCATTTGTGTCTTGTTGTACAGAAGTACTGAGTAGGAAAAACACAATGTACACATGCTGTGTGTGTGTGTATGTATATATGAAATGTATATATACATATATACAATATTTATACACACACACACACACACACACACACACACACACACACACACACACACACACAATCTCTTACAATGCTTTGGAAAAGATGCAGAGTACCAGTGCATACACTTTTACACTCGCGCTCACACTTAATGTACATAATTGTAAGTACACTACACTGACTGTTTTCTCTCTCTGTGAAAAGAAGTCAGGTTGTACTGTGTTGGTTTGTTAGATGGATGAAAGGATGGATGATTTAAATATAGAGATTTGACACTCGATATTCTGTCTCTGTCTTTTATTTAATGCCTGTGTCCTTTGAGGGGTGGTTTCTCGGACACAGGAGATGGTTTCATGCTTGTTTGCACAAAACGTAATAAAACAATTGATAATTCAATGATAAACTATCCCAGTAAAACAAAACATGCTTTTTCAGGACTAATGTTTAGTAACTAGCTCTAAAGGTCTCTGATAAATGACATTCATTCCAGGCAACAAAATGTTTGCGTTTCATCAGAGGTGCAAGGTGAGACCTATCTGAATTTTTTTCAGCTAAAACTGTTAGAAATGTTCCTTCCCTGTTTTTGTGAAAATTTTTGCAACTAAAATTACGACGTGTTTGTGCAAAGTCAGAAATAAACATGTCAGCACTATCCTATAATCTTTAGCAGCTTACAACAGACCTGTCACTGATTAACTTGACTGATTGTAATACATTGGTAATAATGACTGTTTCCAGACCAGGCTCAATGTGTAAGTTATCAAAGAGAATAGCCATTTTGTCAAAACGAGTGGTTGAATCTTTCACTAATTTAGTGTATTACAGAGTATCCCAAATTGTTTGAACAGTCACCCCCCTCTCCCCAAAGTTAGGCTCATCTTGACCATAGAGCATTTCTCAGCTGTAAATTTGTTGAAATTCAATGTGTCAAGGGCAGTTTTACTCTGTCAGTCCATTCTACATATTTGCTTTCATATTTACGCCTAAAAACTCAAAAGCACTGGCTACAAAGCTATGACTTTATTTTAGTGAGGTCAAACACATCAAATAATAATTTGCGTAATATACTGTAGGTAATCGTGATTGATTGCAATTTTAGAATGGTCATATTTTGTCCTAAATAGGAAAAACTATCATTTTTGCCAGCCCGATACAAAGCTAGTAATGGTTAAAAACCACAAGGCATTTTAAATACTGTTATAATGATTTCATAATCCATGTAACTAGTAGTCACTTGGTGTTTTGAAATCAAACTAGCTAACTAGCTATCCCAGATTCAACGCACTAACCATTCTGTTACATTTTTTTTTTAATTATTTGGCACTTTGACACTAAACCAGCCTTCTGGTACTGTTCTTTCACGCAACTGCTGCTGTAACACTAAAGGCAAACCCCCGTACTGATTCTATACTGTGGCTAGAATGGATACAGCTCCCCTACACTTCCTCACGTTATCTTGAGACTGTTAAAGACAAGAAAAGTTAAGTAGCTGAAACAATACCCCCCTCCCAGAACATCAATGACAATCAATTTCTAGCTCAGAAAAGAAACATGTTAGCAGTGACAAGAAAGATGGATGCCGTTAAGCATTTTAAATGCACAAATTAACTTACAGCCCCACGTAAATTACATTGTAGACTCCTGAGGCCCTCAGATCATCAGGCAGGGTCTTCCTATAGTCAGGACCAAAGTAACCAAAAGCAACCTCCAAAGGTTTGGGTGTCAGAACTCATAGATATTATTTTGTCACTCTGTTTAACTTAGAGTTTCGCAACAATTCCACAGCAGGAAGGAGAACATTCTGAAATGTAAACCAGTTTATTTGAAGTACATCTTTGCAGGCTGTTTGGTTTCTTACCTGACTGCTTGCTCAACCAGGACGTTTTCGCTAGTACACACCCTAGAGGTGAACGCATTCCCCAGTCATCAACCACAATTGTGGTCCCAGTAGGCCTTCCACAAGGAGTCACTAGAGCACCTTTTGCATGTTGTTTTTCAAAATACTGTTGTATTAAAGATGACAATATGTCATGTTTCTTATAAGTTTCAAAAATTCCTCAGATGTTAAGCAGCAATCTGGTCAGTAGATAGATTTAAATGCTGAGAAGTTACTTCAACGCTACAGAGGATGCCTGTAAAAGTAGGTACTTGGCAGCAACTCCACTTATTGTGGGGTATGGGTGACTGTGTGTATTCCAGAATTTCAGAAGATCACTAAGATGTGAGAAGATCTCGGGTGATGAGGTTATCCTCAGTGTTTGCACATGCAGCTGTGATTGGTTGTTCCATGAGACAAAAATGTGTCCAGTTGACTTTTCCTTGCTAGTGTATATAGGTGACTCACTGTGGGAAATCCTGTTATCCTGGTGAGGTTCTGCTAAATGACTAAAATGTAATGTATTCAGTAAGGGATGTTTTTTCACTGGCATTGCACAATGCCAGCTTAAAGCATTTAGATCCCAAATTAGGCAGTCTAGTACAGCTTCTGCATAGAAAGTCAGACTTCTCAACTGCTTCTTTTAGGCTTATAACAAGCTTTCAGTTGTACCTGGTGTAGTGGCAAAAGGTTTCTAATTAATGGAATGTTGCTGGCTGTGCCAATGAGCAATCCTAGCACACAATCTGTAGCATCCTCAAAGGGGTTTACATTAGAATTTCCTCAACTTTAGCGAGGACATCGATATTCTTCATGGATATCTTTGTGACAGGCAGTGTGACATGTTTGTCTTTTTCTGCAATGAGTACCGAGCAAATCAGTTTTAGTGTAGTTTGCCATATCACAGTGTCTGACTCAGACAACTGTCCCCTTCAAAGAGATCCTAGGTAAATGTTGATTCTGTATTGGAAGACAATATTGGAAGCTTAAAAATCCACTTTAAGGTTATATGCACTTTAATCAATTCATTGACAATGTTTATTTAAAAAGAATTATATGAAAATATTTGAACGTTCCTTTGAGTGTTCAAATGTATTTGAGGGTATTTGAGTGTTTCAAATGTATTTGAATCGAAAAACTTGATGAAATATTAGTTCTGATGTAAAGCTTTGAATTACTACTACCTAGTTTTCGAGTATTTAGGTCTATTTCATAATGTTTTTGTTTTGAGAGGAGCTGGGCTACAGTTTTTCTATGCTGTCTCTTCGGTAACCTCTTTCAGGGTCCGGAGGGAGCACACTCTAGCATACACACACAAACAGATCCATGCAAACAGGGATGTCATACACTCAGAAAATGTGATGGGGCACAATCATTGACAATTGAGGTTGGGTGTCCAGGTTTCTTGCATTTTTCAAACACCTGAAACAGCATTTTCCTGCTGTCTGGGGCCTGTCAACTAGAACAGGGCAACAACATTTTAATTGTATTGAGTCATCAATAGGAATCATGTCAAACTATTTACTAACATACCTCCTGCAAGAAAGCCCCTCACATTCATTGACAGCATGACTGGTATTGGATAAAAAAATTTGAACAGACTTATATCAGCAAGTAAGCTAAATCATTAACTTTTGTTGTCATGGTCAAATTAAGGCCTTGTTTACACAGCTCATTGAATTTCATTGAAACATCTACGCTACACTTTACTGACAGAATCCATGCTCCTCGGAAGGAACCCCTTATCAGCAGAGTATGAGTGACTGGTATTCTGTCCAGTCAGTGTGCCCCCTCAAAATACAGGTCGTGTTACTAGTCATAATGATAAAATCTGGGCCTTAATATAAAGTTTACATTATATAAAGTTTAAATTAATTTCCCATCTGAATTTTTTAAACTATTTAAATCTGAGGGGGAAAAGTGCTTCCTATTGGCATGACGCTTCTGCAAGCAAATGCACGACACACACCTGTTGTGTATGCTAATTGACAGAATGGTTGTTTGCTTAATGGGTCAGGGGACACTGGATAGCAACCTCTTTCTTTATTTGACAGGGATTTTTTTAAGACACACATACAAACATTTAGTAAACAAAGTGCTGGGTAGTGTAACTGGTATAACCTGACTGGTATAAGCTATCAAAAGCTGCTAAAAGGGGAATCCAATCAAAAGCCTTATTGAAACACACCTCAGTACCTGTCCAAACAAGCTCAGGGCATAGCACAATTAGGAGGAGGGGCCAATGTAACAAGGCTCTTAACAAGGAGTTAGTTTCAAAGGAGACAGTTGTCTATCAGTCCCTATCAGGTGTCATTGTTAGACTCTTTAGTAAGATTAATTAATGCTATTAGCTCAACAAATTTGATCCGAGACCAAACCCTGACATTAGTATTTCGTTTTTAAACTGCCACATATCCCCTCCATTCAGATCCAAACTCAACTTTTCATTTTCTCTTTGGCCTCCGCCCATTTCCTTGGTTTATAATACCTGTTGTGGGAGGCCGTACTTCGGCTAATAAACGATTTTGGGGCTTAACATTTTGAAACACAACGGGATTTACCCTTTTTTGAAATTTAGATGAAAAAACGTAGGCCTAATCATCCGTTTCCGCAAACTATTTTTACTCTAACATCTGTTAATTTTCTGAAGTAGACTTAGTATGTCGTGTCCGTATTGGGAGGATTAAGCGCACCTAGGAAGCGGTCAATCCGAATAGTTTTACATTACTCTTTTTGCGGTGCGCTTCCAGCAGTACACTTTAATATTTAAAATAGGTCGTGTTCCGAACTATTTGAAAACTGTTTTAATCCTTGTAGGAGAAGAGTCTAGGTATAGTGCGTAATGAAAGCAACAGATAAAGAGCATGAAGGTGGAGGGAGAATGGGATCAAGAACATCCGAGACAGATCAGGTTTGGCTTACTTTTTTAATTTGGTGTTTGTGACTTGTGCCTATATGCGCATGTCAAATCATGTTGATGTGTTGTTACGCTTGATGCAGCCTGATGCAACGCTTGATGCAATGTGTTTAATTTCAATGTAGCAGTCTTAGCTTTTATAGTGAATAAGGCACTTGCGCAAGTGTAACTACAGATAAGTTTACATTAGAACAAGCTGCTTGTTCAATCAACAGTCATTGGTTGTAGTAGTTTGGCTACAGTGTGCTGTCTAAGATTTCAAAAAGTTACTTTGGTCATCTTCTGAACCCAGTTTGACCAGTTTTAAATTAAATTATGAATTAAACTAATACTGGTGGATGGGGTAATAACAATCACAGATAGCAATACAAAACGATACCTTCTGCTGTTGAGTAGTACAGACCATGGCTTCAATCTGTCAATTTCAAGCCACTTTTGGTAAAATCCGGATCCCTGGTGGTCCCTCCTCTTTTCCATTTCTTCTTCTCCATCTCCGCATTCCTGTCAGCTCTCACCTCTGTCCCAATCTATTCCTCATCACACTATCAAAACTCTGTTTATTCCCTGTATAGTAAAGTAAGGCATGCACTTGTTATAAAAACACTAACTGAGATTAAGGTTTAAAAAATATAACTTAATTTTATTAAG
The DNA here is from genome assembly GCA_016801175.1 of Esox masquinongy. Taxonomy (NCBI): domain Eukaryota; kingdom Metazoa; phylum Chordata; class Actinopteri; order Esociformes; family Esocidae; genus Esox; species Esox masquinongy. Next base: position 65,892 of record JACXGI010000706.1, read on the forward strand.
GTAATTAAGGTCCATAGCTGCTTGTACGGTATATTCACACACAACTTCCTGTGTTTAGCTAGCAGAGTAATATCTGATAACAATAGCTTTGTGAATAGGTATTTAACATTTTATATTTGTATGTTTTTATTTTTTAGGATTGCTTAACCGCAAATAGGACCTAGGTTTTACCTTGATTTTTCTGTAAAAGTATAATAAAATTGAATATATTTTATCAATAAATTGACCTTGAAATTCATATGCACAAATACTTCATATAGTTTAAGAAAAATTAAACCTAATTAACAATTGGTCATTTCATGGAATATGGCTTTGCTTGTGGAGGCTTCATTGTGCACTCTTGCTTGAGGTGGCCCCTGGAGGGACTGATTAGCTCCTACACCCTTGATCATTTTCCCACTGCTTTAGGAAATTTGTAGTAATGGTGGGTGTGTGCATGAATGTGCAAATGGAGGGCTGTGGGTTAAGTTGAGTTAGGGAGGGATTTTTGGGGGGATTTAGCATTATTGTTCATAAAGTTTGTGATACCCAAGCATTAATACAACTGAGGAAAAACTGTTATTAACTTTCAGAATTTTTTTTAAGTAAGTATATAGAAATGTTTATGAAAAAATTCATAAAATTGACAAATAATTTTGGAATCAAAACAGACCAAAAGCATGTACAGTTGTGCTCATAAGTTTGCATACCATGGCAGAAATTATAAAATGTTGGCATTGATTTTGAAAATATGATTGATCATGCAAAAAAACTGTAAATTTTTAAGGATAGTGATCATATGAAGCCATTTATTATCACATAGTTGTTTGGCTCCTTTTTAAATCATAATGATAACAGAAATCACCAAAATGACCCTGATCAAAAGTTGACATACTCTTGAATGTTTGGCCTTGTTACAGACACACAAGGTGACACACACAGGTGAAAATGGCAATTAAAGTTGAATTTCCCACACCTGTGGTTTTTTAAATTGCAATTAGTGTCTGTGTATAAATAGTCAATGAGTTTGTTAGCTCACACATGGATGCACTGAGCAGGCTAGATACTGAGCAATGGGGAGCAGAAAAGAACTGCGTAACAAGGTAATGGAACTTTATAAAGATGGAAAAGGATATGAAAAGAGATCCAAAGCCTTGCAAATGCCAGTCAGTACTGGTCAATCACTTATTAAGAAGTGGAAAATTCAGGGACCTCTTGATACCAAGCCAAAGTCAGGTAGACCAAGAAAGATAGCCAAAACTGCCAGAAGAATTGCTCGGGATACAAAGAAAAACCCACAGGTAACCTCAAGAGAAATACAGGCTGCTCTGGAAAAAGCATGCTGGTTGCTCCCTGATGTTTTGGGGGTGTATGAGCTCTAAAGGCACGGGAAATCTTATGAAAATTGATGGCAAGATGAATGCAGCATGTTATCAGAAAATACTGGCAGACAATTCGCATTCTTCTGCACGAAAGCTGCGCATGGGACGCTCTTGGACTTTCCAGCACGACAATGAACCTAAGCACAAGGCCAAGTTGACCCTCCAGTGGTTACAGCAGAAAAAGGTGAAGGTTCTCGAGTGGCCATCACAGTCTCCTGACCTTAATATCATCGAGCCACTCTGGGGAGATCTCAAACGTGCGGTTCATGCAAGACGACCAAAGACTTTGCATGACCTGGAGGCATTTTGCCAAGACGAATGGGCTGCTATACCACCTGCAAGAATTTGGGGCCTCATAGACAACTATTACAAAAGACTGCATGCTGTCATTGATGTTAAAGGGTGCAATACACAGTATTGACACGGTACGGTGATGACTAGCGCCATCGTGCCGTGCATTCCCGGTTCCCGTCCCTTCATGAACTCACCCTGGACTCAGTCATTGTCTTGTTTCCCATAGTCATGCACACCAGGTCCCAATCATCCCATCAGTAAGCGTTTAAATGTATCTCCTCTGCTCCCCCCAGTTGTCGGATATTATCGCTTGTATGCTCACTCATGTTTTCTTTACAAATGGTACATATATTACCAATTCTCCAAAGGTATGCAAACTTTTGAGCACAACTGTAAAACCCCAAAGTGGTTTAGAAAGGCCACTTTGACGACAAGGAAAAAAATCATTTTGAATCATAATAAAAATAAAAGTTTACATAACTCTTTTACTGAATAAGTAATTCACGTCACACTTAAAAGTGCTACTTACTGTGCCATTCAAACCCTTGGCCAAGTCTCTGAAATGTCTGTATTACATATGGTACATTGACATTTTGTTCTATTTAATGTCTCATTTTAAAATGCTGCAACTCAAACTCAATTATTTAGAGGTGACATTGATCTTATGTTGGGAAATATTTTTAAGATAAATAAACTGAAATACATTGCTGGCATATGTTTTCTATCCCAGTGCTGTGGATACTCAGAGTTGACAAAAAGTTTCCTTAATAATGAGTACACCCAGACTCTGCCAAGAAAAGCCCCTCCCTCAAAGCTCAGTTCTCAAGCAAGGAAATTAGCTCAGGGTCCAGCCAATTTTGTGAGAGGGCAGTGTAATTATACAGCACCACTTAGATTTGGGGTTAGTAATTGGGGTTAGTAATTGAATATGGTTGCATGGTAAATTGCACTCTGATGCTTGTGGTGGCTTGGGTGCTGGGGTGCTCAATTGAAGTAGTAGGCATGAGATTGCATTCCTTCCACTGTGTAAGGGTTCTGGTAGACTTCCTGGTTGAAAGAGCAGAGTGATAACAGTTAGAACGACATATGATGTGCATCAGAAGACACGTCTTGACATCGACTGTCTTAAGTCTGCTGAGAGTTGTTGCGGTGAATCAAGGTCTTAATCATGAACCACGTTTGGTAAAATGGTGAGTTATCTTGCTGGATGTGTCCATGTGAAAAAAGGGTTAACTGTAGCCATGAAGGGTGTCAGGCAGGATTGGTCTATTGACTCAAGCTGCTTATGACAAATACTGACACAGGCAATGTCCCACTGGAGACCCCTCTGAGCCTGGTTCCTCTCTAGGTTTCTTCCTAAATTTCGGCCTTTTTAGGGAGTTTTTCCTAGCCACTGGAAATCAACACTACTGTTGTTTGCTCCTTGGGGTTTAAGGCTGGGTGTTTTGTACAAGCAATTTGTGACAACTGCTGATGTAAAAAGGGCTTTATAAATAAATTTGATTGATTGATTAATGGATGATTTCAACTGATAGAACTGATAGTTGCAATTTACTACTATACATACAATTACACATTAAATTAAACAACTTATTAGATAGATATGCGTAAGAACAACTAACAGTGACTCAATTTCTTTCTCTCACAGAGTTGGATACCAAACGTCATCAAGAAGAGTATGCACCACTTTCGTAGAAGACTCTTCTAGGTACAGCGTCTTTCTTTCAAATTACTGCATTACAAATGGTTCATTAATACTTTTATCTGTTAGATACTTTATTTTAAAACCATCAAACTGAAACTGAAATTTGTTGCTTGCATAAGTATTTAACCCCCACACATTTATGCTTGGAAGAGAAACCTTTTGGTTGAATAACAGTATTTTAGGGTAGGTATGTACCAACTTTGCACACAGTTTCGGAGTGATTTGACCCATTGATGCCAGACTTGTTCTAGGTTTTTCAGTTTGGTAGGAATATGTTTGTTCATTGGTCACTGGGAAACCCCTGCAGTCACCGTGAGGCGGGGGGTGGCACATCCCAAGAGCCCCACCTGGTAAAGCAAAAAATAAGCTAAGCCTATATAAACCAGAAAAGGAACCAGGCAAGCTTAGTTCAGCCGGCCCACAATTAAAAGTAATAAATGTTGTTGCCCTCCAACCTGGCTCTCCCACGTGAGTGGCTGTGTCTTTAACCACTACATCACGGTGCTACAGATAAGCCCAAAAGTATTCATACCCATGGAAAATTTTTAACTATAGTGAATTTTTATTTGACCAATAGGTTTCTTCTGGCTGGAAATGACATAAACAAGTAACAAAACACGGTAAGACATTGTGCTGGAGATACAAATTAATGACGTAATTATTTCTGTTTTTTCAAATTTTTACGAAAAATGCCATGTCCAACATTATTCATACCCCTTGAAATTGTAGCAAATTTTTGAGAAAATGCAAGTTTCTATACCATTTACTATGGTCTTGTAATTTCCACCATGAGAGAGCATTCTAATCACCTATAAATTGAGAACAGCTGAACAGCAGTAGTTCTCTAGTCAGTTACTAGTCAACTGTAAGTCATGGCTAAGAACAGAAATAGTTACGTTATTCATTTGTATCTCCAGCACAATGTCTTACCGTGTTTTGTCACTTCTTTGTCATTTCCAGCCAGAAGAAACCTATTGGTCAAATAAAAATTCACTATAGCTCAAAATTTGGCATGGGTATGAATACTTTTGGGCTTAACTGTATATGTTTGCCCAGTGTTGGTATAGCATCTCGACATTAGATCATTTTGTCACGCATTAACATCATGCCACATTTGAATATTTCGCTAGACACCATTAAGCATTGTGTTAAACTGACTAACGTTTATTATTAAGTTTACCTCCACCACAAATAGCATCTATGAAATGTATAGCTTTGCCAATGGTGGTTTTAACATCTTATTAGCCAGTAATAGGCTTAGTGGTATCTAACTTACTACTAGGAATATTCATAAGAATTGAGCAACTGCTAGCGAGACTGAATATGAACTTTACACTGCCAAAGCTATTTCATTTCATGGCACAACGTTAGTTTTGATATTGATACAATAATTATCAATATAGGTGACGATAACGGACTTTCTTGTCAAGTGAAAAGATGAGAGAATCGTGGAAACCCCTACTCTTTTACTGCCCAAGCAGTTTTGATCTAGCCTATATTACCCCTTACTATAACGTAGCTACTGAAGGTTGTAGCTAGAGAAGTTTTTGTCTGTCCGGACCCAAAAAGCATCCATGGATGCGTACTTCGAAAATCCACCAGAAATAGTCGCAATATAACCGTGAACAATTTTATTTTAGGCTTACACAGCTACATAAGGTTGTAGCCAGCAAAGTTTTTGTCTATCAAATCCTAATGAAGGTTTTATCGGAACAAATCCTAATGCATTTGCATCCTAATGCAAATCCTAATTTGCTTTGACTGTGACGAGACTCAAACGCAGGCACTGATTGCAGGTACACGTCTCTAACCACTACGCTATTTAACAAGGGGTAGTCAGTCAGTCACTCACTCAGTAAGAGACATTCGCTCTTCTTGGTCAGCTCCGCTTATGTGATCCGGCAAAAAATAAAAAAGCAAAATACTTTGATACGAGAACTCAGCTTGTTGAGAGCCCGGTAAAGGAAGCCCATGAAGTAGGCTACATAACAGATCATCCTCCCCCTTGGAGTCGACAAGAGGGCTAAATAGTCTCAAAATCCCTGAATCTGGCCTTTGCATATCTTACATGCATTACGCCACTTTCAAAATTGCTAATAATTACATTTTGCTAGATAACGGATGGCAAGAGTAAAAAAAATATGCAAGCGGTGTTCAAAAGCGCAGTAATAGTGTTGCCTGAACAAGCTTGTGTAAAACACCCAAATATTACGTCAGAGAGGAAGCCATCAGCACCTCCACAGACGAAACATTGCTCAATAGGCTATATAGCGCTGTCTGTTTATTGTGCTGAAGAAATTGTGCTTATGTAGTTTAAATTTTTATTTCTCTCTTTTCCATTACTGAATGTGTCGTTAAAGGTAGACAGCCCATCAGTCTATTGGCATAGGAGGCAGTAACAGGCTATAAGCTAATAGATGGAGATACATTTTGAGGTGGTTTGGGGAAGGGGCCTCGAGCTCCGACCTTGCAGGGAGACCTCTGCAAAGTCCAGGCCGCCAGTGCGTTTGTTGACCGACATCTTTTATAGTGCCACAGGTTCTCAATGGGATTGAAATTAAGACTTTGAATGGGCCACTGTTGGACATATACGTTATCCTTACGCTTGATTTGCAGACTGAAACAGGTTCTCATGTGATATTTCCCTGTGTTTTGCACCTTCCATTCTTCCATTCATTTTATCAGGACACCCACTCCTTGCTGATGAGTAGCATCCCCACAGCATGAAGCTATCAACAGCATAAGTCACTGTAGTGAGGGTTTGTCTTGATTCACAGACAGTGTTAGTTTTGCACCACACATAGTAGTTTGAGTTATGGCCAGATTGCTCTATCTTGTCCCATCTGAACTGCATCCACTTTAATGCTTTCAGGTAAACTCCAAACATGCTTTCAGATAGTACTGTTTGAGTAACTAGCTTCCTTCTTGCCACCCTCCCATACAGGCCAGTATTACGCAGAGTTCTTGATATTGTTGAAAAGTGCACCATTACTCCACTCATCGCCACTTAACTCTGCAGCTCTTTCAGGGTGATTGTTGGCCCCTCTGTTTCTTACAAGCGTCCTTGTTTGAGCACTAAGTTTTGAGTCTTTCCCTGGCTGGGTGGTGTGATGCAGCATCCACTTCCTGTCCTGATTATTTTAACAACTGTGTTCACTGGGTATTCAAACATTTGGATATTATTTTTTTACAATTTTCCTAACCTATGCGTTTGTTACTTTAACTTCTGTGAAATTTTCTTTTTAATCAAACAATGTAAGCTGATAGCACTGGCAATGAGAGAAACACTGTTCTAAACATTGCTATGTAAGGTGGCAAATATTGGCCAATTCCAAATGCTGGCTGATTGATGCATCACTAGTTATAATATAGTCACTTACAGTTACAGTATAGTCCAGGGTTCCCGTGGGGTCTTAAAAAGTCTAAAATTCTGAACTTTAAATTTAAGGCCTTAAAAAGTCTTAAAAACGGCCAGATTTTCATCTGAGGTCTTAAATTTCATTTAGTCAGGTCTAAAAAAGGTTTTACCCTTGTTCATTTCCAAAAACGCTGGCCGCAGAAAGAAAAAGTATGGAGTCGTAGCCTACAAAGCGGAGCACAGGCCGTCAATATCAGCTGTGATTGTGAGTGCATGTTTGGAGAATAGCGCGGATACATGCTTCACACCGCAAGCGGGAACGCGCGCCACCAGGTGGAAAAGAGAGAAAGAAAAAGGAGACTCTGTCCGGAGTATCCGTTGTAGTTCTTTCTGGTTGGTACGTACGCGGTAATACAAAGACAAAATGGCTGAACACAAAAACATTGAGGCTGAGATTGGTGCTAAAGGGGAGGAACTTAGGCATATGTAATCTCTCTCTCTCACTCACTCACTCACTCACTGACACACACACACACACTCTCTTTCTCTCTCTCTCACACACACACATCAGATCATCCATGTTATGCTGCGTTCCAGGCACAGTTTTTAGCCCGTAAGTTACGACTTCGAGTCACGACTCACGACTTGGTAGCGTTCCAGGCAAAGTCACCACAAACCCTTCTAGCTAGCGTTGACGTTAGCTAGCGCTAGCTGATACTAGCGATTTCTAGTCGGCGACATATTTTGGGCTTCATTTAATAAACATAACCTATAGTAGTACACAAACGTATGTGTATTCATTCCAATGTGTGGAATTAACTTTACGTTGCCTATTTATGTATATTTATTTCTGTTTCTCACGGCGTCTGTACAGCATCAACAGGGGTCGCCATTGTTGTTTGTGTGTGTGACGTCAAAACTTTAACTAGGAGTACAACGATCTGGTACGAGTTCACGAGTAGTAAGTTACGGGTTTGACTGCTGTTCCAGGGCACTTGCAAGGGTAGAAGGTTGTGAAATCATAAGTTACGGATGGATGGATAGATGGATAAATAGATAGATACATACTATCCCGAGGTAGGTATCTATCTATCTAACATGGATTATCTGGTGTGTGTGCTACATGGGTTGGAGTAGCCTGTTCAATCTCTATTAACCTATTAATATGGTGTTTTGTAATGTAAATAAATATGAGATGAAATCTACTCTATTTGAGGGCAAGTTTGTTTTAGCCTATTTTCGTTTTGGGCATTTGGCACGTTGTTGGTTATGAAAGGTTACTAATGTGATTGCTTCTGTAAATTAAATTAATGCTTTTTCAATGAATTCATTGAAATAAAATGATTTTTTTAGAATTTCTTTGATTTGAATATTTTTTTGGTAATGCGTCAGGTAGGTCTTAAATTTCAATCTTTATGATCTTAAAATGTCTTAAAAAGGTCTGAAATTTGACTTACTAAAACCTGCAAGAACCCTGATAGTCACAATACAGTTACAATTGAGTTAATATACAGTTACTGTACAATATTCACATTACAGTTACAGTATAGTCATAATACAGTAACAATATATTCACGTTACAGTTATTGTATAGTTAAAATTGTTATAATAAATTTACAGTACAGTTACAGTATAGTCATATTAAAGTTACAGTATTGTCAAAATAAATAAAGGTCCAAGACACTAAATTCCATTAATGTGAAGTTAACATATGCAAGTTTTGAAAGATTTTTTGAAGAATTTTATATAGATCATTTTGTATTTTAAGATGGAGTTTTAGGACCTGTGTAGCTTTCCCGAAATAATAATGGCAAATGATTTGATAGTACAATGAAGGCGTGGCTACCCAGAATTCAACAGAGTACTATAAGCCCTTTGGCTTATTACAGCCACAAGCATTGACAGAACATCACTTCCTGTGAACGGATACAAAACAGTGTTCTATTTTTATCTAAACACATTTAACTTATAACAAAGCATACATTCATACGATATTCTCACATTAGCCTGTGGGTGGCCTAGAGCAAAACCAAAACCACCTCCTTGTTCCAGAGACAAAGTAATGGTTCTGAGTTTGTAGCTCCAACCATTCTCCCTGGGCCAATGCCCCAGGGAGAATGCCAAAATGGGGTCCTTGAACGCAGCCCAGCTAAAAGCCCTAAACGCAGCTCGGCTTCCACCCTGTGACGAGGCACACCTGTCCCCAATCAGGCCTCGTCAGGTTGGAGCTTAAAGGGCCCCAAGGAAAGCAGCTTCAGGGCAGCAGAGAGTGGAAGAAGTCTAAAGAGTGGGAAGCTGTTCCCCGCCCCTGGGTTTTGTTTTCAATTCTTCCACTTTTTGTTAATAAATTCCCTCCAGGGCCCAAAACACTGGCAACTGTGTCTGTTTCCTGTGACTCTGCTCATTACAAAACAGAAATTGTTGTTGCTTTTTGCTTGAATCCTGTGTTGACCGGACAGCTGGGAGATTTGAATGTAAAAATGCATTTTCATGATACATGCCCTATGGACGGCAAGTCTATAAGAACTATCTGAAAGTTAATGCAAGCAAGCCAGCATTTTGTAATGACATTCAGGCAAATGCTGATGTTTTTTTTTTTTTTTACCTGAGGGGATTGTCATTGGCCCAAATATATATTTTGCCCACTGCAAGTGGGACAAACAAATCTTAAACAGATATATCTTCTGAACAAAAATGACTTTATGTGTATTATTTTGAATGTATTGTCAGTTGAATTTTATCACCAGCATTGATGAGTGTGTGTGAATCTCTCCCCCTGTCAGCAATGGGTCATTATGTCAGTGTGGGAGTGGGCGGGACACACACAGCTCCATTGCTACGGGAGACTGTTTTGGTGCAGCCATTGTCACCCAGTGGAACAGTTCTCAGCACTCCTCAGAGTACCCAACCGATGCCTTTGGAGAGATGGAGTTTACAGGTGCCGGCAGGAAACACAGCAATGTGGGTAACACACACTCCAACATACAAGTGCACACTAACACACATAGATACACCCACGAACACACCTCACAATCAGTATGTGGCAGATGAGTGATTAAAGCCCCATTGCAGAAAAAAAAGTTTCCAGTAAATCACATTACAAACATAAAACTTTCAGCCAGTTCAATTACATTTGTGGTGTCCTTTTAATTCAATGTATAATTGCTTAATACAGGAAGTTTTGATAAATCAACACTGACAGCCTTACATACAATAGAAGCAATTAAACCATAAATTGACACTAAATTACACACCACAGCATATTGCTTACATACCTTTATTGTGTAGAGGTACTTATTGTCCCTTACTTCCTGTCTTCTCTACTACTGGTCAGTTTGTGCGCCTGTCGTGTGACACCCCGCCTCCTGTTGTGTACCAACTGATGACATCCCACTGGGGGGTGCGCTCCCCCAACCTAGTGGTTTCTGTGGTGGGGGGAGGGGGGAACGAGAAGGTCAAAGACCTGGGTCAGGGAGGTGCTGAGACAGGGGCTGGTCAGGGCAGCACAGAGTACAGGTGAGACACTCTCGCTCAAACATACAAAGTTTGTCAATCTATTTATTTAAAATATAATGAATACATTGTGTGTGTGTTTGGGGGTGTTGGAGTGATTCATTTACCTACTCTCTTGTCAACACTGTATTGATAAATGGCTTTAAAGTACTTTCTTAGATGTCCTCAGACATTTGCCCAGTACCATACTTTTTAGGCAGCAAAGAAAGTATCTATTTGAAAATGTTTCACCATGCCTTCCCTTGTCTGTCCCAGGGGCGTGGATCCTGACGGGGGGCTGAGAGAGGGGATTGGTCGGTGTGTGGGCGAGGCTGTGAGGGAGCCTCCTCCCTGTCCCAGAAGAAAGTTATTGCTCTGGGTGTGGCCCCTTGGGGGCTAGTATCTGACAGACAAAAGCTTGTCAATGAACAGGTACATGTATGCACACACACTGACATACACACATACACACATCTAATTACAGAAACATGAATAGACACTCAGACACCATCTAATTCTGTGTAACAACTTCTCGCCCTCTTTCAGGGTAGTTTCCCAGCTCGGTATTATGTCCAGAACACATCCTGGGACTCATGCTGCTTAGATATTAACTACCAAGCCTTCTTGCTGGTGGATGATGGGAGTGTAGGCCGACGGGGAGTGGAAACAGCCTTCAGGGCCAAGATGGAGGAATACATCTTCCACCAGCGGACCGGTCTTTGTGGTATGAAACAGTACACACATATTGAAGGTTGAATATGCACATATCAGGACTTCGGTTGAGAAATGTAACAGACACATATAGCCTATGGCAATATGAACTAATAGCAATGTTATTAGTTGTATGTAATTATTTTCAAATCTTAGCCAAGATCTTCTTTTGATAAAATAAAGAACACAATGTTCTTATAACATAACAGTTTTTAATGGAAAGCTAAACATTTCCTGGGGTTCACTACTAAATCGTAAATATTTTTGTAGATGAAAATACACCAACAGCCTACACAGACAAAACACATCTATTTGTGTATGCTAATGTAGTTACTAGGACTGCGGAGGCCCAGTTGGTTTTCGGGGCTCTAGCCATGGATGTTTTTTGGTTAGCCCCGAGTGTTATGCGAGTGGACATTAACACAATTGGCTTTGTTTTCATGGTGTGCAATTTGTTTCAATTGCACTGTGTAGTTTGGCATATTTGAGTTCGTTTTTACTCTGTTTCGGAGACAGAATCCCTTCTCCTCAAACACATGAATCAGGATAATTAAGGCAGTTGTTGACAGTTTTGCCCAGTTATGGTTCACTTCAATGAAGTTTGTTATGAGGACTTTGCAAGCATTTCAAAAACTTCACAATTATTTTGTTTGCAATTATTTTGTTTGCAAAATACATTTATATTATTATTATTAATATTATAGAGTCTTCAAAGTAGCCACTCTTTGCCTTGATGACAGTTTTGCACACATTTGGCATTCTTTCTACCAGCAGTCTTGAAGGAGGTGGGGGTTATGCTGAGCACTTCCTGGCTGCATTTCCTTCACTCTGGAATCCAACTCATCCAAAAACAACTCGGTTGTGTTGAGGTTGGGTCGTCTGATGCAGCACTCCATTACTCTCCTAGGTGAAATAGCACAGGCTGGCGGTGTGATAGTCCAACTAGGTGCAAGCCAAATGGGATGTCGTATCGCTGTGGTAGACATGCTGGTTGAGTGTTACTTGAATTCTAAATAAATCACTGACAGTGTTGCCAGCAAAGCACCCCCACACCATCACACCTCCTCCTCCATGCAACACAATGGGAACAACACATGTGGAGATCCTCCTTTTCGCAACTCTGCATCTCATAAAGGCATTGCGGTTGGAACCAAAAATCTAAATCCTCGACTCATCAGACTAAAGGACAGATTTCCACCAGTCTGTCCATTTCTCGTATTCCTAAGCCCAAGCAGGTCTCTTCTTATTGGTATCCTTCAGTAGTTGTTGCTTTGCAGCAATTTGACCATTAAGGCCAGATTCATGCGGTCTCTGAACAGTTGATGTTTTGATGTGACTGTTACTTCAACTCTGTGAAGCATTTATTTGGGCTGCAATCTGAGGTGCAGTTAATTGAAGATTTTTGAGGCTGGTAACTAAAAAGAAATAATCCTCTGCAGCACAAGTAACTCTTGGTCTTTGTTTCCTATGGCAGTCGTCATGAGAGCCAGTCTCAACATAGCGTTTGATGGTTTTTGCAACTGCACTTAGAAACTTTCAAACATCTTGACATTTTGTGGGTTGTGGACCTTCTGTCTTAAAGAAATGACAGACTGTCATTTCTCTTTGCTTATTTGAACTGTTCTTGCTATAATATGGACTACCAGAGTACACACATAATGATGGTCATCTGTATTCCCACCCTACCTTAACACAACTGATGGGCATTAAGAACGAAAGAAATTAATTTACAAGGTAACCCTAACCTCTTCATTGGAATTTATTGAAATGACTGGCTCATGAAACTGGTTGACTGAATGCAACAAGTGTGCAAAGCTGTCATCAATGCAAAGAGTGGCTACTATGAAAAATCTACAATATGAAATGTATTTTGAACTATTTGACACCCTGGTGATTACACGCTGTAACGAATACTCAAGTACACAGGATAGTAATCCAGGTGCGGAGCACAAAAGTTTGTTGTAAACGAGGTCATCCAAAAAAAACAGGAAATCCGGACAAATAAACACCAAGAAAAAATCTGAAGGCTAGTAGGGTAGTCCAGAGGCCAGGCAGGAGGTTCAGAACACCAGGTATCCAGTCGACGGGCAAAGGTACAGAGAGGCAGGCAAAACGGAGAATCCAAGACAGGCAGGATGGTCAGAACGGTTAACAGGGCAAAGGTACAGATAAGGATTAGGCCAAATCCTTATCTGTACCAAAACAAACAGGCAGAGAGTCGATACACTGCGGAAACTGAGTAACTTTAACAGGCTTGGTAGTACATGCACGATATAATACCTCACAAAGAGTGACTGGCTGGGGAGAGCTATATAGGGACTGAGGATAGGAAACAGGTGATCAGAATTCGGGTGACTGGGATCTCGAGGTAGTGTGACGTTCAGGAGAGGCTGGTTGGGAGAGTGTGTGTGAATGTTGTGCAGAGCTGAGGGAACGTGTGCAAGCTGCTGGAGGGTGTGATTGTCCCGGAATGGGATGCGGACTGTGGCCGGACCTTACACATGCTGAATTCAGGCTTGGTCACAGTGGATATCAATGCTGTCCCAAAATTTGTGAAGTGGCACCATGTCAAACAATCATTCAAACTTACTTTGTAAAGCCCTTGTACCATCAGCAGTTGTCACAAAGTGCTTTTACAAAACACTTAGCCTGAAACCCAAAGGATCAAGCAACAAGTGTTGATGCAAAGTGGCTAGGAAAAACTCCTTAAAAGGGGCCAAAACCTAGGAAGAGACCTAGAGGAACCAGGCTCTGAGGGATGGCCAGTCCTCTTCTTGCTGAGCCGGGTGAACATTTTAAGAGTACAAATTGTAGTAATTAATAAACGCATGTGGGCTGTGTCCAGAGTCTATAACACATAATCCAGGTCAGAAGCATGACCAGATGGACAAAGACAGGGACAATTGGGGGGGGAATGGTCAGCAGAGTGGCAGCTGGAATTGTCGGGTATCATCTTGATCTGCAACACGACCAGGAGGACTTTGGACTGGGGCAGCTACAAGTCTTTCAAACCTGGCACTCCTGAGGTGTGGTCCAAGACCTCATGTCCTCCTAAGTTTAAACGGAGCAGGAGACTAGGACAATTTTGAGAGCGCATTCCTTAGATTAACAAGGATCTACAAAGGAGAAGGAGAACTGACCCTACTCCCCTGGCACAATAATATAGCAGTGTAAAACCTTAGGGCTCAGACAGAGGGTCCAGTCAAACTGTGGCCCTACCTGAGGGTAACCCCAGCAAGAAGCCCAACAGGCAAGAAGTCCCTCCACCCTCTTTGCCAAGCATCAACCACAGGGACACCACCCAGCTGCAAGCACCCTTAAAGAGTGCTGAGGATGACCAACAGAGTTCACTCCTCAGTAGAGAAACAACAGTATGTCAGTGACTCCCGAATGGCATTGGAGAGAGGAGGGGACATCGCGGTGGAGATGACAGCCTACCTGGCAAGACATCAGTGGTGGATAGTATCCAAGCCTTTCCATTCAGCCTCACACCCCTGAGCCAGATTACACTTAATCATAGACCTTGCTGAAGAGATGAGTCTTTAGAAGACACTTGAAGGTTTACACTGAGTCTGCGTCTCTAACCTTAATCGGCAGATCATTCATTCCATAGTAGTGGAGCTCTAAGGGAGAAAGCCCTGCCTCTGGCTGTTTGTTTAGAAATTCTAGGTGCAATTAGAAGGCCTGCATCTTATGATCTTAGGTTGTGTGTAGGTATGTATGGCTGGACCAGTTCAGAGAGGTAAGTACAACCCTGTTTCCAAAAAAGTTGGGACGCCGAGTAAAATGCAGATAAAAACAGAATGCAATAATGTGCAAATCATTTATCCCTATATTTAAGTGAAAGTAGTACAAAGACAACATAAATATTGAAACTGAGAAATGTTATTGTTTTTGGAAAAATACATGCCCGTTTTGAATGTGATACCAGCAACATGTTTCAAAATATTTGTGACGGGCATGTTTACCACTGTGTTGCATCACCTCTTCTTTTAACAATAGTCTGTAAGCGTTGATGTAGTTTTGAAAGTGAAATGTATTCCCATTCTTGCTTGATATAGAATTTCAGCTGCTCAACTGTTCGGGGTCTTTGTCGTATTTTTCGTTTCATAATGCACCAAATGTTTTCAATGAGTGGCCGGTCTTTTACTACGGAGCCACTGTCTTGGCAATGACTTGCTGAAATAAGCAAGGATTTCCCTGAAAAAGATGTTGTCTGAATGGCAGAATATGTTGCACCAAACCCTGTATATATCTTTCAGCATTAATAGTGCCTTCACAGATGTGCAAGTCACCCATGCCATGTGCTGTAATGCACCCCCACACTATCACAGATGTTGGCTTTTGATCTGTGACCTGATAAGAAGCCAGATGGCCCCTCTCCTCTTTAGTCTGGAGGACATGGTGTCCATGATTCCCAAAAATAATTTCAAATTTTGATTTGTCAGACTCCAGGACAGCTTTCCACTTCGCCTCAGTCCATCTTAAATGAGCTCGGGTCCAGAGAAGGCAGTGGTGGTTCTGGATCTTGTTTATATATGGTTTCATCTTTGCATGGTACAGTTTTAACTTGCATTTGTGGATGAAGTGACGTACTGTGTTCACAGACATTGGTTTTCGGAAGTGTTCCTGAGCCCATGCAAAGATGTCCACTATAGAATCGTGTCTTGTTTTTAATGCAGTGCTGCCAGAGGGCCCAAAGATCACGGCCATCCAGTACTGGTTTTCAGCCTTGTCTCTTGCAAACAAAGATTTCTCCAGATTCTCTAAATCTTTTTATGGTATTATTCACCGCAGATTATGAGATCCCTGAACTCTTTGCAATTTTACATCGAGAAATGTTATTCTTAAATTGTTGCACTATTTGCTCGCGCAGGTTTTCACAGAGTGGTGAACCCCTCCCCATCCGCCCTTTGGACAGACCCATCCTTTCTGGAATCATCTTTTAATACCCAATCATGTTATTGACCTTTTGCCAATATACCTAATTAGTTGTGATATTCCACCAGGTTTAGTTTTTTAGCATTACACAACTTTTCCAGTTTTTTGTTGCCTCTGTCCCAACTTTTGTGAAATTCAAAGTGAGCATTTATTTTTCAAGAAACAATAAAATGTTTAAGTTTCAACATTTGATATGTTGTCTTTGTACTATTTTCTTTTGAATATAGTGTTTAAATGATTTGCACATCACTGCATTCTGTATTTATTTACATTTTACACAGGGTCCCAACTTTTTTGGATATGGAGTTGTAGGAGCAAGTCCATGTAATACTATATAGGTTAACAATAAATCCTTAAAATCAGCTCTAGCCTTAACAGGCAGCCAGTGTAGAGAGGCTAATACTGGAGTTATGTGGCCATACTTTTTAGTTCTAGTTAAGATTCAAGCAGCCATGTTCAGCACTAATTGAAGTTTATTTATTAATTTATCAGGGTAACTGGAGAGCATTGCAGTAGTCAAATCATGAAGTAGCAAAAGAATGGATTAATTTTTTCTGCATAATTTTCTGATAAAAAGTTTCTGATTTTTACAATGTTCTGAATATGGATAAAAGCTGCTCTTGAAATATATTTTATGTTCATCAAAGGAGGGATCAGGGTCAAAGCTAACGCCAACGTTTCTCAGTTTTTTTGGGATACAACCAAAAAAGGTTCATCGTGAGATCTGCCAACAAAACTATTTGTTTCATGGGTCCTAAAACAAGCATTTATGTTTTTTCTGAATTTAAAAGCAAAAAGTTATCTATCATCTACTTCCTAATATTTGAAACACATGCTTCCAAAGTAGCACATTTTGGGGCTTCTCAATGTTTCATCGAAATATACTGTGTCATCAGCATTACAGTGAAAATTGACATTGTGTTCCAGATGACATCACCCAGAGGCTGCATGTATCGTGAAAACAATAATGGTCCCAAAACCAAGCCTCAAGGAACGCCAGAACACACAGTGGATATAAAAAGTCTACACACCCCTGTTAAAATGCCAGGTTCTTGTGATGTAAAAAAATGAGACAAAGATAAATCATGTCAGAACTTTTTCCACCTTTAATGTGACCTATAACGTGAACAATTCAATTGAAAAACAAACTGAAATCTTTGAGGGTGAAAAATAAAAAACTCACAATAACCTGGTTGCATAAGTGTGCACACCCTTAAACTAATATTTTGTTGTAGCACCTTTTGATTTTATTACAGCACTCAGTCTTTTTGGGTAGGAGTCTATTAGCATGGCACGTCTTGGCGCGGCAATATTTGCCCACTATTCTTTGCAAAAGCGCTCCAAATCCGTCAGATTGCAAGGACATCTCCTGTGCACAGCCCTCTTCAGATCACCCCACAGATGTTCAATTGGATTCAGGTCTGGGCTCTGGCTGGGCCATTCCAAAACGTTAATCATCTTCTGGTGAAGCCATGCTTTTGTGGATTTGGATGTGTGCTTTGGGTTGTTGTCGTGCTGAAAGGTGAACTTCCTCTTCATCTTCAGCTTTCTAACGGACGCCTGAAGGTTCTGTGCCAAAATTGCCTGGTATTTGTAACTGTTCATAATTCCCTCCACCCTGACTAAGGCCTCGGTTCCAGCTGAAGAAAAACAGCCCCAAAGCATGATGCTGCCACCACCATGCTTCACTGTGGGTATGGTGTTCTTTGGGTGATGTGCAGTGTTGTTTTTGTGCCAAACATACCTTTTGGAAATATGGCCAAAAAGTTCAACCTTGGTTTCATCAGACCATAACACTTATTCCCACGTGCTTTTGGGAGACTTGATGTTTGTTTTTGCAAACATCAGCCGGGCTTGGATGTTTTTCTTTGTTAGAAAAGGCTTCCGTCTTGCCACCCTACCCCATAGCTCATTCATATGAAGAATACGGGAGATTGTTGTCACATGTAGCACACAGCCAGTACTTGCCAGAAATTCCTGCAGTTCCTTTAATGTTGCTGTAGGCCTCTTGGAAGCCTCCCTGACCAGTTTTCTTCTCGTCTTTTCATCAAAAGACGAGTGCATGCGAGTGCTTTTCGGTATTGCACTGTACTGTCTTTCCAGGCTAGTCTAAATACTTCTAACTTGGCGGAGCACCTTGCTTGAGTGCTCTAGTATTGTCTCTGTATCACGGAGCAAGTCTCTTGTTGCATATTTCTTTTGTTTTTAGTGGTGCAACCATATCTAAGGTATTTCGTAATGTTGAGGTTAGATCCTTGATTAGATAGTTTGCAGATTTATTGACTCTGTAAATAACAGAAGACTTTAGTAACTATATAATAGTATTTTGGTTATAATTTAGATTGACACTCCAATTTTTCCCTGGGTGGTACTGTACACGTTTCTTCAGTTGCACTAAGGAGTATAAGAAGTCGCTGTTGTGCTCTCTTTACAACACTGGTAGCATTGATGTCTTTGTTTATATGATGAGAACACCTCCCATGGTAAGATTCTGTCAGGTTGAGGTGTTATTGACAATCCTCATAACCTGAGGTCTGTACCTATTTGCCCAGGATGGTGTCCAGACCCAATATTGCAAACTTATCAGCCCAAAATGTTTTCCCCCGATTATACCATAAAATATATAACTATGGTTATGCTGTGTAATATTTTTTTGGATAATACATTTATTACTAGGTAATAAGAATTTGGTAGCCTGCTGTATATTGCTCAAATAAAACACACGTTCCACTGCCACATTAAGGGTCAAAGGTTACGATGGTAATGGAGCTGCTGTATTATCTTCCTGCAACAAATATCTTGACAACAGCTAGCTTCAATCTGACATCTTTGCTAGCTTATATTTTAGTAATTTATTCATTTATCCAGAATGACTTACAGTAGTGACTGCATACAGTTGTGCTCATAAGTTTGCATACCCTGGCAGAAATAGTGAAATTTTGGCATTGATTTTGAAAATATGACTGATCATGCAAAAAAGCTGTCTTTTATTTAAGGATAGTGATCATATGAAGCCATTTATTATCACATAGTTGTTTGGCTCCTTTATAAATCATAATGATAACAATGTGGCTTTTTAAATTGCAATTAGTGTCGGTGTATAAATAGTCAATGAGTTTTTAGCTCTCACATGGATGCACTGAGCAGGTTAGATACTGAGCCATGGGGAGCAGAAAAGAACTGTCAAAAGATCTGCGTAACAAGGTAATGGAACTTTATAAAGATGGAAAAGGATATAAAAGATATCCAAAGCCTTTCAAATGCCAGTCAGTGCTGTTTAATCACTTATTACGAAATGGAAAATTCAGGGATCTCTTGAAACCAAGCCAAGGTCAGGTAGTCCAAGAAAGATTTCAGCCAAAACTGTCAGAAAAATTGTTCGGGATACAAAGAAAAACCCACAGGTAACCTTAGGAGAAATACAGGCTGCTCTGGAAAAAGACGGTGTGGTTGTTTCAAGGAGCACAATACGATGATATTTGAACAAAAATGAGTTGCATGGTCGAGTTGCCAGAAAGAAGCCTTTACTGCGCCAATGCCACAAAAAAGCCTGGTTACAATATGCTCGACAACACCTTGACATGCCTCATAGCTTTTGGCAGACTAATTTGGAGTGATGAGACCAAAATTGAGCTTCACGGTCACAACCATGAGCGCTATGTTTGGAGAGGGGTCAAAAAGGCCTATAGTGAACAGAATACCATCCCCACTGTAAAGCATGGTGGTGGCTCACTGATGTTTTGGGGGTGTGTGAGCTCTCGAGGCACAGGGAATCTTGTGAAAATTGATGGCATGATGAATGCAGAATGTTATCAGAAAATACTGGCAGACAATTTGCATTCTTCTGCACGAAATGGGACGCTCTTGGACTTTCCAGCACCACAATGACCGTAAGCACAAGGCCAAGTTGACACTCCAGTGGTTACAGCAGAAAAAGGTGAAGGTTCTGGAGTGGCCATCACAGTCTCCTGACCTTAATATCATCGAGCCACTCTGGGGTGATCTCAAACGTGCGGTTCATGCAAGACGACCAAAGGCTTTGCATAACCTAGAGGCATTTTGTCATGACGAATGGGCAGCTATACCACCTGCAAGAATTCGGGGCCTCATAGACAACTACTACAAAAGTCTGCACGCTGTCATTGATGCTAAAGGGGGTAATACACAGGAATAACAACTAAGGGCAGGGGTTGGCAAGTAAGGTTGGCATCGGGCCAATTTTGTTAGGCCACTAGATGGTGGATCAGAACATAGCCAAAGGATAATTTAAGAAATGAATTGATGAAATATGCAACTAGAATTGCTTGTTACAGACTGTTACAGTGTCTTTTGTAACTGCTTAGTCAGCTGTGGTTAACTTGTGGTTAAATCCTGTAGGACAGTCAGAAACAAAAAGCCATAGTTGTGTGATGGTGTCCGGGTTTTGTGCTGGATTAATTAATACAGTACTACTGACACGTAGGCCTAACCCGGCAAGTGTCTTCATTCACCAACTTGCAACACAGACCGCCTTTCTAAGACACACATGTAGGAAATGCGTAATGAATAAAAATAACTCAAGAAATAAACGAGGACTTGAATAAGCCCATTAATGTTCTGTTTGAGTCATGCTTTTAACGAACTGTTTTATTTCCTCTTTCCATATTGTGAATAATAAATGTGTATCATTTTAATTTGCTTCTTTGTTACACATCGGAGCCTAACTTATTGTAATAATTATTTGACGTAGCCTATTTTTACTCTCAGAATTATTCCTTTGCATCCTCACGTACTACATTGCATTTTTTAATTGTTTGCATGCTGGAGATACTCTAGGCTACGCTATTAGGTTGTGTGCAGAGCTAAACATTTAAGCTAGCTGTATACACAAAATGGCACTATCAAAGAGTTTAAAGAAGAAAGTTGACAGCGAAAATAGGGCATTCAAAGATGAATGGAAAGACAACTATGCCTTCATCCTACCTAGTTTCATGAATGCCAAGCCAGTGTGTCTTATTTCCACTGAAGTTGCCGCTTTTTTCAAAGTATTTCAGAGGTGTGTCAAGCAAGCCACAATTGAATGCACTTCAGAACTTTTCAAAGTAAAAACTCTCAATTCTACTCAAAATAAAGCTATGTTGCAAAAATCTTTCTCGCACTTTCATTTTGTAGGCAAAATCTCTAAAGAGGAAGTGTTTATGTGAGTAAATGTTGCTGTCATGACTGAGATCTATTTCAGCGCCAGCCGCTGTCAAAATAATCCTGCGGGCCATCTTTTGCCGAACTCTGACTACGGGTATGCAGACTTTTGAACAGGGGTCAGTTCATTTTTTTCTTTGTTGCCATGTTTTGTTTTATGATTGTGCCATTCTGTTACGACATACAGTTGAATGTGAATCCCATAAGAAATAAGACATGTTTTGCCTCCTCACTCATGTTTTCTTTACAAATGATACATATATTACCAATTCTCCAAGGGTATGCAAACTTTTGAGCACAACTGTACATTTATGACCGTGGGAATTGAACCCAAAACGTCTGGCGTTGCAAGTGCCTTGCTCTACCAACTAAGCTGCATGGGTGTAAGCCTGGCACTGACAGTCAAACTAACATTGAAAAACCATGAAGGATGTGATTAAAGCAAGAAACATTAACTAAGTCTCAATTAAGCAATTAAGGATATTTTCAGGCACAAATTATCTCCTTTAGGGCTTCTAAAAATGAATTTATTAATGTTCCCCTTGCGTGGTGGTGACTGTCACTGTGAGAGTTCTTGAATAAAATTATTAGGGATTCTGAGTCAAGCTATGAATCTAGACAACAGAAATACTTTGAAAACATCAATGGAATTGTAGTCATACTTCAGAAAACATTTTGCTGCAAAAAATGTAATGAAATGCTTGCACTGTGCATGCATGTAGAGACCTTCATTCATGCGACCACCAGTCCGGGGAATTGATTTTTACATCCAGCCCATGGGCTCAACGGCCGAAAGGAATACACCACAGACGGTGTCATCAAAGCCATAGATGCTGGTGCCGCCATGAAATTAGATTCCTGGTTACAGCCATTTCATTAGTTGTGAAATTGCATCCTCTGTTGATCTGTTTTGACAGAAGCCAAATGTGGGTCCAGTGATCCTGATAAACTTTCTTTGATGTGGGTGATCACAAGCGTCTCTGAGCATGTATTGATTACAGTAGTGTGTTGAACCCAAAATGCTGAACCCAAATAGGGTGTATGATTGTTATTAATATTTTTCAAAATTAATTTAGGATTATCTTTAATCATGGTAGCGTCTATGTAAAGGAGGTTCTCAGCATTCTCAGGTGGCACAATTGTTCTAAGGTTCGTAGGACCAGAATCACCACCACATTCTAGGTTCGAGGCTTTACTGTGCCACTAGCTCACAACAGTCTGGGAATCCCCGCAGGTAATGGGAGTTGACCTAAGCATTATAAGCAGCGATTTCCTGGTCTCAGTTCCACTACCTCAGACGGGCTCATGCAAAAGCTAACAAAAGCTAGCTGTAACTTCCTGGTTAGATGAGCAGTTAAAGAAAGTAGAATGGCTTGGCATGGATGGCTCAGAGAAATCACTTCTCTTTCATGAGACCAACATATTTCATAATGCATTAGCATTGTGAATCTTTCCAATTATTATAAAACATTTCATTTTAGGAAATCCACAGTGCTTGTGGGAGAAAAACAAATATTATTTTTAGTAATAAATCAGACATTCACAATGACATCTGTTCAATGACTCATGACAATAAACTTCTCCCGTGCTCCCCACACTGTCCCCTCTTGCCTGTTCTCTTCCAGGTAGTGGCAGTATAGATATCCCTGTGCTCTGTATGCTCATCGCTGGGGAAGCTAACATGCTGGAGGTAATCTGTTTCAAATTAATTATCATAACCTTCCACTTACTTGGCCATGACCAGAACTTTCCCTTCCTCCCGTTTCCCTCCCTATATTTTCTGAGAGTGGCTCTGTTTTTTTGGAACCCGATTTAACTAACAAAACAGTACAGAGATGTACTGTTGCCCATCAAAGTTGTGAGAATTTTGCTCAATTCATGATCATGAAGTGATTGGCATTTTTATTTATTTATGAAAAAACCTTTGAAATAAATAATTTCTTCTTTTCAGTTAATGAAAATGGATGCTGTAGTTTACATAATGTAATTGAATATAATTTTTTGTTTATTCACAAATCTATTGACTTCAAATTCACCCCAACACTCCTCACCTTTCCACTAGAGCTTTTCTAAATATATTTTTTAATTTGGCTGTGTCAGTCAATCAGTTATAAAGTAAAGTTCTTTTCACGACAGTAGTTGTCACAAAGTGCTTTTACAGATACCCAGTCTGAAAACAGAGCCAGCAATGACACGAAATGATGCACAGTGGCTAGGAAAAACTCACTAGTGTGGTCAGGCCTTATGAAGAAATCTGGAGAGGAGGCAGACTCTGAGGGGTGGCCAGTCTTCTGGCTGTGCTGGGTGAAGATTATAGAATTACAGACCTTTTTGGGCAGGCAAGTAAATGTTATGAGAACAGAGGTCTTTAATAAAAGAACTAAACATAACAGAACTTAATAAACAGAACTTGAAAACAGAACAATGTACAGAGGAATGAAATTCAAATAATGACTGACAAGACACATGAGGGAAGAAGGAACTTCAGATCAGGAACACAGATAAGGACAATAACAACAATGAACAGGTGTCTGTGCTCCAAATGAGGGAGAGAGGGTGTTGGGTCAGGATGTAAGAATTACATTATTGTGACTAACGCTGCAATATGGCTACTTGACATCTCAGCACAAGATAATTTCTGTATAATTTTTCACCTATATTTTACCAGGTATGTTGACTAATAGCCAGATACTGTTTATAAATGGAATCGATACATTTGAAGTTTTGTGCTGTCTTGCCATCAGTTTTGGTCATTGGTTTATGTTAAACAATGGAAAAACTAACATATGATGTATGGCTTTGCAAGAATATTGGCCGTTCTGATTATTTATTCCACTGCTCACTCATCCAAGATGGTGTCGCTAGTTTCAATGCAGTAAAGATGCGTCATTGTAGCCTGGTATTCAAATCCTGGTCCTGGTATACTAGCAATGCCTGAGGGTCAGTCATGGCCGATGCATTATGGCTTAGCACCAAGCTTATAGGTGGGGTGCAATGGAGTTAATTCAAGTTTGTTGGACTGGGATTCTCCTTAGTGCGTGTGAACTAGGGAAACTTTATTGGTTGAGCAAGCTGTGTGATAAATAATCAGAACAGATTGGCAAGATGTGTTTGGGATGAAACATTTTTCAATCTTCATCTATCCTGCATTTTTTGTGCCATTGTTACAATGAGGCAAAGTCATAATTGTAGATTGGACACAATGAAATTGGGAGGGGAAGAGATACTGTTGACAGGTATGCTAGAGTGTCCTGGCTAAGATAGGCAGCAGCAAGTCATTATTTCTAAATTACAAACTGGCAACATAAAATGAATATAAGTAATCTAACAAACATAGAAATCAGTCATAAATCAAAATAATAAAAGGCAAATTAAAAACATTGAATGTAATCAGCCTCTAAGTTCTTCATCAGTGATTTATAAATGCCAAACTGGACAAGTCCTTCGTCAGTGATTTGATAATGCCAAGCTGGACAAGTCCTTCATCAGTGATTTATAAACACCAAGCTGGACAAGTCCAGGACAAGTCCTGTCATGCTAATTTAATAAGTTCTGAATCTTAGCTAACATGAGCATTTGTATCTTCCCATCACAATCTAATTATCTTTGTGCAGCCAGACTAGACTGTGAACACACACCCTGCTAAGAACTATACATATTTGATGAGGGACCTATGAATATTCTGTGAAGAGTCACACTTCCTTGTTACAAAAATCGAAAAAGGAAAACCATTTTATTTTTTGTTTTCCATTATTCCATTTTAAATTTCAGCAGAATATATTAGAAATAAGTCTCTTTTGTTTCAATTCAGTAATGGACAAAATGAAGAAAGAGATGTTTTCTGTTTGGTCAATATTCGTTTTGAATATCAAAAGGAGAGGAAGGAGCGAGCACTCCGTGACCCATATGTCTTGGTATAGCCCTATTAATAAAAATCAATTTTCTGGACCACTAAACAGTAGGAACAATGCTGAATAAATTCAGAAATTGCTGACGTGTTCCTATTAAAACATATATTGCAGTCTTTATAACAACAGCCCAATGTGTAAAAAACTAAATGAAATTCAGGAAATCGTTCTTCTGAGAGTTTAGAAGTGAGATTATTGGAGTTGGACCTGACTGAATTAAACAACACAGGCAACAGACGCAGTATCTGTTAGATTTCCAAAGACATACAGGCCATCATTGTTTTTAGTCCCCAAATCAACAGTTGTTGATTGTTTAAATTTTCCTGTCTTTACTTATGCAAGGCAAGGTTCCCTCTGTCTCCTCACTTTGCTTGCTGCAGGTCTTTGCGTCATCATCTTGACCAATGTGTCTCGTGAGTTTCAATACGAAATTACATTAAAAACAGAATGAGTACTTGCGGAAAGTCTTTTTTACAAGGAGCACATTTGCTCCTAAAATGAACAATATAGGCGCATAGAAAATACATTTAGGACAACAATTCAATTGTTGAGTTTTAAGTTGTCTCTATTGCTGATAATTAACCACAACAATTATTGGTTATAACAGACCTGAAAACATACTATACATAAATGTGTATTTCAGGGGCCTCATTTTTTTCAGGTATAAGAGCCATTTTAAAAAACTATGCTGTGAGACACACTATCTTTGCTTTCAGCTAGCACATTCTTTTCTCCACTGCAACTCATCCTTAGGTCCTTATTGTGCAATGTAAAGTATTGCCCTATGTTTTTCTGTCAATATACCTGGGAATATAAATATCTCTAAAGTGGGACCTAAACATTCTGTTCCATTTCCCAAATATGTTTTTCTCTGTTGTATTTTTCCTGTATTTTTGTAACTAATATTACAAATACTCAGAGAAAATAATGGCAGTCCATTTCAATAATTCAATCACATCAGAATAAAAAAATGTAAAAATAAAAAAACGGTCTGGAAAATTATATTTAATGTCCTTGAATAGTGAATCTGGCTCTTTCATTTTACTGGTAGCAAAAGGGTAAAATGTGGCCTTTGATTTTGCTGCTATTATAAAGTAATTAGAAATGTTTGATTATGTGCTGGAAAAGTATTTTGAAATTAAAAGATTTTATTAACTGAAATTGCTAAAGATAGCAGCCTACTTTGGGAAAACTTGAAAGACAAAAATCACGATTTGAATGAACGTTCCAAACTGTCATGGTAAACTATCAAATAGATCATTTTTGTGTGGATTTCTGTGAATCTAGGGAAACGCTAGAACACATGGTGCAGCTGGACCACCCTAGAATAAATAACAGTAACCCATTTGCTGACTGTTATTCCACAGCCACAATTATTTTATTTATCCCTTTTCTTTTTCATTCTTTGTCATTCTTTTTTGTTCTATCCCTTTGCCCTTAGCGAATGGATCTCTCCCTCAGTAAGAATATTCCCTGGCTGGTTTTGAATGGCTCTGGTCGAGCAGTGGATTTCATTTGTGAGCTGCTGGATGCTCTGTCAGCCGTCCCCACAAGCATCACCTCTCCTTCCCCAGAGAATGAAGGGAACAAGAGTCCCAGTGCGGAGCTGCGGGACAGGGCCCGTGAGAGGGTCAAGAGATACTTCCCTGCAAAGGCCGAAGTGGAGAAGTTTGTGGATAGAGTGAGTGTGGGCGTACTGTGGTGTTTAGGAAATTGTATTTGTCACATACACAATTTAGAGAAAGGTGCAGCAAAACATGATCCTACAGTATTGCAGTACAGTAATCAAAAGCCATAATATCCAAATTAAAAGGAATAGAGGCGGTAGTATGTAGTTGTGTGTTTGGCACATGTGGGTGTTTGACAAAGCACATTTGATTAAGTGTGTGAGTGATTGAGTAAATGAGCACTTCATACTGCTTCTTGCTTTCTCTCCATCCATATCTCACTTTCTGTCACTTCATTCTCTTTATTTCTGTATGTCTCCTTCCCCTCTTTCTCTCTCTCTCTCCAGGCTCTGAGTATCTATCAGAACAGAGATCTGATAACAGTGTTCAACGGGGAACAGGAGAGTCCTGATGATTTTGACACAGTTCTACTGAGGGCTCTGGTCAGAGGTAGGTGTGCCTGAGTTAATGTGTACCTTCTTAGGTGTTTGTATAATGTGTGTGTGTGTGTGTGCGATGTCTGCTGAAATGTGTTGTGCATGATCCTGGTTAAAATACTCAGATATTCTGTATATTTTCCTGTCAGCTAATAAACGTGTGTCCAGCGATGCAAGTGAATATACAGAGGAGCTGAAGCTAGCAGTGGCCTGGAACAGGGTGGACATCGCTTAGAGTGAACTCTTCAATGGAGACATCCAATGGAAGGTGAGATGTTTCTCACTTTTGTCATCACACCATTTTTGTTGCTGGCATCAAATTCAAAGTGGGCATATATTTTTCAAGAAATAATAATATTTCTCAGTTTCAACATTTGATATGTTGTCTTTGTAATATTTTCTATCTAATATGGGGTTTAAATTATTTGCACATCATTGCATTCTGTTTTTCTTTACATTTTGGAAACAGGGTTGTATGCTTGGGGTCATTGTCTTGCTAAATGTCCATCCACAGCCATGTCTCAATCTCCTGACAGAGGCAACCAAGTTTTGTGCTGAAATATCCTGGAATTATGCCATCAATCCTCACAAGAACATGGACCACTAATAACAAAACAGCCCCAAAGCATCATTGATTCACCACCATATTTTACTTTGGGTATCAGTTGTTTTTCCTTCTTTGCAGTCCCCTTTTGTCGCTAAACATACTGATAGTATGCATGGCCAAAAAGTTCAAATTGTGATACACGATACACAATTCCTATTGTAGTTCTAATATCGCTTGGCAACATTCAGGCACTGCACTTTGTGGGTTGGTCTCAGTAAGGGCTTCTTTCATGCAACCCTTCCAAAGAGCTTGTTGACATGGAGGTCATGTCTAACAGTTGATTTTGAGACTTGATAACCGCAAGATTCTGCTAGAGTGTGTTGTTCTGAAACTGATGCTTGGATTCTTCTCTGGCTCCCTCACCATCTTCCTCACCGTGTGTGGGTCTATATGCACATGCATCTTCTGCTTGGAAAATTTGCAACTTTTTGCCATGACTGTGCTTAGTGGTATTTCCAACTGTTTATTGATTATGTATTTTATATCCTTTACCTGTGTAGGTTAACAAAAATCTGTCACCTTTCAGCTGACAGCCCTTTGGTTAATCCCATGGTGATGGATGTCAAAGGGATTTTAGGAGTGTAAATATATTTTTATACCCCAAGGTAACAGGAACAGGGGAAAGCCATTAATAGAGTTCCTGGAATTTGAGACAACTATAAAGCAAAGAATTTCATAACAGATGCAAGAGTGGTCCATGTTCTCGTGAGGATTGATGGCATAATGAATTCCAGGATATTTGAGGCCAAAACATACAGTTGTGCTCAAAAGTTTGCATACCCTTGGAGAATTGGTAATATACGTACCATTTGTAAAGAAAACATGAGTGAGCAGGCAAAACATGTCTTTTATTTCTTATGGGATTCAGATTCAGCTGTAGGTCATAACAGAATGGCACAATCATAACACAAAACATGGCAACAAAGAAAAAAATGAACTGACCCCTATTCAAAAGTCTGCATACCCTTAGTCCTTAATACTGTGTATTGCCCCCTTTAGCATCAATGACAGCGTACAGTCTTTTGTAATAGTTGTCTATGAGGCCCCGAATTCTTGCAGGTGGTATAGCTGCCCATTCGTCTTGGCAAAATGCCTCCAGATCATGCAAAGTCTTTGGTCGTCTTGCATGAACCGCACGTTTGTGATCTCCCCTGAGTGGCTCGATGATATTACGGTCAGGAGACTGTGATGGCCACTCCAGAACCTTCACCTTTTTCTGCTGTAACCACTGGAAGGTCAACTTGGTCTTGTGCTCAGGGTCATTGTTGTGCTAGAAAGTCCAAGAGCGTTCCATGCACAGCTTTCGTGCAGAAGAATGCAAATGTCTGCCAGTATTTTCTGATAACATTCTGCTTTTATTTTGCCATCAAGATTCTCCATGCCTTTAGAGCTCACACACCCCCAAAACATCAGTGAGCCACCACCATTCTTCACAGTGGGGATTGTATTCTGTTCACTATAGGCCTTGTTGACCCCTCTCCAAACATAGCGCTTATGGTTGTGACCATAAAGCTCTATTTTGGTCTCATCACTCCAAATTACAGTGTGTCAGAAGCTGTGAGGCGTGTCAAGGTGTTGTCGGGCATATTGTAACCGGGCATTTTTGTGGCATTGGCACAATAAAAGCTTCTTTCTGGCAACTTGACCATGCAGCTCATTTTTGTTCAAGTATTGTCGTATTGTGCTCCTTGAAACAACCACACCGTCTTTTTCCAGAGCAGCCTGTATTTCTCCTAAGGTTACCTGTGGGTTTTTCTTTGTATCCCGAACAATTCTTCTGGCAGTTTTGGCTGAAATCTTTTTTGGTCTACCTGACCTTGGCTTGGTATCAAGAGATCCCTGAATTTTCCACTTCTTAATAAATGATTGAACAGTACTGACTGGCATTTACAAGGCTTTGGATATCTTTTTATATCCTTTTCCATCTTTATGAAGTTCCATTATGCAGGTCTTGTTACGCATGGTCTTTTGACAGTTCTTTTCTGATGGCTCAGTATCTAGCCTGCTCAATGCATTCACGTGAGAGCTAACAAACTCATTGACTGTTTATACACAGACACTAATTGCAATTTAAAAAGCCACAGGTGTGAGAAATTCACCTTTAATTACCATTTGCACCTGTGTGTGTCACCTTGTGTGTCTGTAAGTAGGCCAAACATTCAAGGGTATGTAAACTTTTGATCAGGGCCATTTGGGTGATTTCTGTTATCATTAAGATTTAAAAAGTAGCCAAACATCTATGTGATAATAAATGGCTTCGTATGATCACTATCCTTAAATAAAATAAATTTTTTTTGCATGATCATGCTCATATTTTCAAAATCAATGCCAAAAATTCATAATTTCTTCCAGGGTATGCAAACTTATGAGCAACACTAACTAATTGTTTCTGTACTTTATTTTTTGTATACACTTTTGTTCATTACTTGGAGGGTGCCAATTGTTCTTGAGTTGACTGTAGATGAATGCAAGACATTTGGGTATGGTGGGCCAACTGACAGGAATTTGAGATTAACTTAAGCAGGTTTGAGATTGGCTTGGTTCGCAGGCACTTACATTTTTTGCTACTGGTGTCTAAACTTGCATTAGGGTTGATATACACTGCTCAAAAAAATTAAGGGAACACTTAAATCACACATTGGGTCTCGATGAAGGAAATATATTAAAGATCAAAATCTTTACTGTACATTGTGTAATTAGTTGAGAACAAATTGATGTAACAACAGTCAGTGGAAACCAAAAAACAACAACCGATTGAGGGCTGTTCTCACCAAAAATCAAAGTAAACAATTGAAATCACAGGCTGTTCTAACTTGGCCACTCATAATTTGACTCAGTACTGTGTATGGCCACACGTGCCTGTATGCACTCCCGAAAATGTCTGGGCATGCTCCAGATGAGACAGCGGATGGTGTCCTTGGGGATCCCCTCCCAGACCTGGATCAGGGCATCAGTGAGCTCTTGGGCAGTCTGTTGCACTACTTGGCAGCATCGGATGCACTGATACATAACGTCCCAGTATAATGGCCATAATGGCATCAATGCCTTTGTCATCTAGAAACTGCCTACACACTCTGGCCACATGAGGCAGGGCATTGTCCTGCACCAGGAGGAATCCAGGGCCCACTGACCCAGTGTAAGGTCTGACGATGGATCTGAGGATTTCATCCTGGTACCTAACAGCAGTCAGGGTACTGTTGGCAAGCACGTGGAGGTCTGTGCGACCCTCCAAAAATATGCCTCCCCAGACCATCACTGACCCACCGCCAAACTGGTCATGGTGGGTGATGCAGGCAGCATAATGTTCACCACAGTGTTTCCAGACTCTTTCACGTCTGTCATGTGCTCAGTGTGAACCTGCTGTCATCTGTGAAGAGAACAAGACGCCAATCGCAGACCTGCCAATTCTGGTGTTCTCCAGCGAATGCCGACAGGCCCTCATACCACCCTCATAGAGTCTGTTTCTGACAGTTTGGTCAGAAACATGCACACCAGTAGCCCACCAGAGGTAATTTTGTAGGGCTCTGACAGTGCTCCTCCTGTTCGTCTTGCATGAACCGCATGTG
Organism: Esox masquinongy; assembly: GCA_016801175.1. Classification (NCBI taxonomy): domain Eukaryota; kingdom Metazoa; phylum Chordata; class Actinopteri; order Esociformes; family Esocidae; genus Esox; species Esox masquinongy. Next base: position 97,117 of record JACXGI010000706.1, read on the forward strand.
CCATCCTGGAGGAGCCGGCCTACCTGTTCAACCTTAATGAGCTGCAGGTACCGCCTCATGCTACCAGTAGTGACAAGGACACTAGCAAAACTAAAAACTAGAGAAGAATCAGTCAGGAAGGATAAGGAGAGAGCAACTGTCTGTGGACACCACCTGAAAAACCATTCCCTTTTTGGGGGTTGTCTAGTTTTTTCCTCTACAGTTCACCTGCTGTCACTTTCATTTGCACCAAAACAGGTGACATTGATTCACAATCACTTATGCTTCCTAACTCGACAGATTGATATCCCTGAAGTTTAATTTGACTTGGTGTTGTACTGGGATGATCACGTGTTTCCTTAATTTTCTTGAGCAGTGTATATTTAAGATTTTTGGTTCACCAAGGTTGACTGTTTTTGAATTAATGAAAAATCCCCCTGTGAGAACCAATTTTCCTGGCTTTCACCAAAACAACAAAACCAGAATAGCAATTTTTTAAATTTATTTTACCTTTATTAAACCAGGTTGATCTCATTGAGATTAATAATCTCTTTTGCAAGAGAGACCTGGCCAAAATGACAGCATATTACATAGGCACACATATTACATCACAAAAATAAATATACATTAATTTACAAAATGAGCATCTAGAATGGACACAAGGATGAAATAAGATCAGTTGAAAATAAATATACTATAAAAAATTACAGCCTCCAAGTAATTTTTCCAACACGGACTGCAACCTGTTTTTAAATAAAATTAAAGAAACAAATTTCTCTAATTTCAAGTCCTTCTGCAGCTTGTTCCATGAGTATGCGGCTGAAAACTGAAAGGCTTTCTTCCCTGACTCAGTATGTGCCTTTGGTACACTCAGAAGTAACAGATTTTTTTGAGCGCAGGCTGTACTGAACACTGTCTGCTGCACAATGTATTCACATAAGTAAAAAGGGATTTATGTGATTATGACCAGTGATTCAGTCTCCACTGACTTAAAGAAAGCCAACCAATTCTGAAATATAGGGTGCAGTAGTGAGAGAGTTACTGTTTGTTACAAATCTCAATGCACTATGATACATAGTATTTATCTTACACAGTGATATCTCAGTGGCATGCATGTACACAATATCCCCATAATAAATTGTGGGGAGGAAAATGACAGAAACAAGCCTCTTCCTTGTTTGAAAAGAAAAACAAGGTTATTTTGAAAAATATAAATCTAACTTTAGCCTGAGCATTCTCAAAAGACCTTGAATGTGAGGTTTAAAAGTTAGGCACTCATCAATCAAGAAACCCTGTTACTTACATGTTTCTACCCACGCTATTTGCCTGTTCTGCAATGTGACTACATCTGGCACTGTTTGTACAGTGAGGGAAAAAAATGTGATCCCCTGCTGATTTTGTACATTTGCCCACTGACAAAGAAATGATCAGTCTATAATTTTAATGGTAGGTTTATTTGAACAGTGAGAGACAGAATAACAACAAAAAAATCCAGAAAAACGCATGTCAAAAATGTTATAAATTGATTTGCATTTTAATGAGTGAAATAAGTATTCGACCCCTCTGAAAAACATGACTTAGTACTTGGTGGCTAAATCCTTGTTGGCAATCACAGAGGTCATACGTTTCTTGTAGTTGGCCACCAGGTTTGCACACATCTCAAGAGGGATTTTGTCCCACTCCTCTTTGCAGATCTTCTCCAAGTCATTAAGGTTTCGAGGCTGACATTTGGCAACTCGAACCTTCAGCTCCCTCCACAGATTTTCTATGGGATTAAGGTCTGGAGACTGGCTAGGCCACTCCAGGACCTTAATGAGCTTCTTCTTGAGCCAGTCCTTTGTTGCCTTGGCTGTGTGTTTTGGGTCATTGTCATGCTGAGGGAATGCCCTGGCTGAGGGAAGGAGGTTCTCACCCAAGATATGAGGGTACATGGCCCCATCCATTGTCCCGTTGATGCAGTGAAGTTGTTCTGTCCCCTTAGCAGAAAAACACCCCCAAAGCATAATGTTTCCTCCTCCAAGTTTGACGGTGGGGATGGTGTTCTTAGGGTCATAGGCAGCATTCCTCCTCCTCCAAACAAGGTGAGTTGAGTTGATGCCAAAGAGCTCGATTTTGGTCTCATCTGACCGCAACACTTTCACCCAGTTGTCCTCTGAATCATTCAGATGTTCACTGGCAAACTTCAGACGGGCCTGTACATGTTCATTTTGAGCAGGGGGACCTTGCGGGCGCTGCAGGATTTCAGTCCTTCACGGCGTAGTGTATTACCAATTGTTTTCTTGGTGACTAGAGTCCCAGCTGCCTTGAGATCATTGACAAGATCCTCCTGTGTAGTTCTGGGCTGATTCCACACCGTTGTCATGATCATTGCAACTCCACAAGGTGAGATCTTGCATGGAGCCCCAGACCGAGGGAGATTGACAGTTCTTTTGTGTTTCTTCCATTTGCGAATAATCGCATCAGCTGTTGTCACCTTTTCACCAAGCTGCTTGGCGAGGGTCTTGTAGCCCATTCCAGCCTTGTGTAGGTCTACAATCTGTCCCTGACATCCTTGGACAGCTCTTTGGTCTTGGCCATGGTGGATTGTTTGGAATCTGATTGATTGATAGTTTCTGTGGACAGGTGTCTTTTATACAGGTAACAAACTGAGATTAGGAGCACTCCCTTTAAGAGTGTGCTCCTAATCTCAGCTTGTTACCTGTATAAAAGACACCTGGGAACCAGAAATCTTTCTGATTGAGAGGGGATCAAATACTTATTTCACTCATTAAAATGCAAATGAATTTATAACATTTTTGACATGCGTTTTTCTGGATTTTTTTGTTGTTATTCAGTCTCTCACTGTTCAAATAAACCTATCATTAAAATTATATACGGAACATTTCTTTGCCAGTGGGCAAACGTAAAAAATCAGCAGGGGATCAAATAATTTTTTCCCTCACTGTAGGTTCACCTTGGAATTGGTAAAAATCATAAACTTAGTTTTTTCAGCATTTTGTAACAACTTCAACTGGCCAAGCTGAGTCTGGACAGCAATAAAAGCAGCTTGCAAGTCTTCAAAAGCCTTTTAAATAGATGATGCACAACAGTAAATTACTTTGTCATTAGTTTAAAAATGAAAACTAGCATTGGTGATATTTTTACCAAGATTTTTAATATAAATAGTAAAAAGAGGTGGTCCCAGTACAGAGCCCCGTGGCACCCTCTTCTGGACTTGTACCATGTTTGCTAGCATTCCATCAGACAGATAATTTTTGAACCATGACACTGCCCGATCTGATAATCCTATGTTGACAAGTCTTTGCAACATCAAGTCATGATCAGCAGTGTCAAAAGCCTTTGACAGATCAATAAAAACTGAGACAATGTGCTGTTTCGTGTCCATGGCAACATTTATAACTTTTGTTGCTGCAATAATAGTCCCATGCTGCTTTCTAAAACCTGACTGACACTCAGTTAAGATTTCATGGGTGAGTAAAACGTCCTTCAACTGATAGGACACAAGGGTCTCTAAAATCTTGGCTAAAACTGGTAGTTTGTAAATAGACCTTCAGGTTGGATGATTCTCCTCCCTTTGATAGAGGCAGTACATATGCCGATTCCCAAACCCAAGGAATTACATTTTGCTCAAGAGTGAGATAAAAAAAATATAGGTTAAGAGTTCAACAATTATTTCAGATGCAAGTTTCAGCAGATTAGGATCCAGATTATCAGGACCAGCAGCATTTTTTGTGTCAGTTGTTTTTGCGGCAGAAAAAGGGGCAAAAGTAAAACAGTTTTTTTTTTAACCTCTACATCAACCAATGCATGGTTAACATTGGATTCTGTCTTAAAAAGAAACCAACAGGATACAAAATGATCATTAAAGCAATTTTACATTTCCAATCTATCTATAAATTGACTACTGGTTCTCTCAGGTCGGCCAATAACTAATGCTCTGAAAACAAAAGCTCTCCCATCTGCTACTCAGCCATTAACAGAAATTATGCCCCGACAAGCTTCATCTGGATGAAGAAAGACACAAGAACAAGCATAGACCCTGGACAGTTTAAAAGCAGACCGATAACCTACTCACACTTGGGTTAATCTTATCTATTCAAACAATGATAAAATCCACAACACTACTGCTACTGAAAATTGCAGCAGGGCAAAGCACTGGACACAGAGACAGGTGACAAGAATGTTAGCCATTAGAAGGTAGCTGTTCATGTTTGTGTATGGATATTTTTAGCACACGTCCATACAAGGTCCATACAGGAGTAAAACATTATAATGTGTGTTCCATGTGGTGTTTCACTGACAAAGTGGAGGGTACAACTTGTATGTACATTTTATATTGCACATTGAGTTAATGAAAAAAGCATATAATAACTGCATTTTTCCTCATCCTCTGAACTTCCCACAGTACAAGGACCTGGAAGATTCCATGACGGACGCGCTGATAAATGACAAACCCCAGTTTGTACGTCTCTTCAATGAGAACGGCCTCAACATTATGGACTACCTAACCTATCAACGTTTGGAGGGCCTGTACCGCTCACTGTCTGACAGCACTCTCACCTATGCATTGCTCCAACGACGCCTCTTAGAGAGGCATGGCCTGGCAGCACCTCACAAAGAGGCAGGATCCCTGGCAACTCTCCCTTCAACTATGGACCTGGACTCTCCCCTCAAAAGCTCCACGAGCCCCGTCAGCCCTATGTCAAGACTGACCTCAGCCAAAGAGCTCAGCTTGTATGAGGTGAGACGGGGTTGCACTTTAGTTTAGGGTACAGATGACTAGTTATTTACTGAGAAATTGGGTGGTACATTGGTCAAATAGGATGGATGAAAGGTATGAGATAATTTGGTATTTTTGCAGTTGAGATGAAGTGAATATTCTGTAGGTGTTTTGTTTGATTATCTGTTTCAACTCTTATTCGAAATGACTTTCATATGTTACCCTCACACACTGATTATTCCTTGGCTCAGCTCTGAGAGAGTCAGAGGAAGGGCGACGTACTGTGCATTGGTAAAAGGATCCAATCACATCTAGGGTTTTTTATCTGAGAGCAGATGATGAGGATACACAATATTGTTGGCATCCCAGAAATTTCTGCTCAGTGAGCTGCATCTCCTAATCACACTCAGACATTTCCACCGTAAATGTCTATAAGTATCACTTTTTCTGATTTGACTAAAACCCAGAGTTCAAACTTTATCTAAATTCCAATTAATGTTTTATTATAATAGGCAGAGTGGGTACCTTAATTTCCAGAAATCCATGTCCTTGTTCAGTTAAATAACAAGATGTCTAAACCCAGAATGAATTAACCCAATTAAGAGCCGTAGGTGAAACGACATGCACCGATGAAACTGATGAGTTTGGAGAAACAATGCAAGTCTTTAACAAGAAACCAGGCAAATCTAGTTCATCCGGCCCGCAATAAAATGCATTGTTTATAGTTGCCCATCTGAGATTCGAACCCAGATCGACCATGTGAAAAGCTGTGTCGTTAACCACTACGCCACCAAGCTATATATCTACAAAGTGTTCGTAAAGCCTCTTGACATTATATAATTCTTTCACGCATTAACATCACGTCAAGTTAGAATATTTCTTTAGACACCATTAACCATTGTGTTAAACTGAGTAACATTTCTTATTAAGTTTTCCTCCACCACAAATAGCATCTATGAACTGTATGGTTTTGCCACTGGCCGCTTTAACAGCTTATTGGCCATTTGTGAATGACATTGATACAATAACTACTGTATCAATATAGGTGACGATAACTGACTTTTTCGTCAAGTGAAAAGACGAGAGAATCGTGTAATCAGCAAAGTGTTTGTCTACCCTGAACAAATCCTAAGGCATAATTCGAAAATCCACCAGAAATAGTCGCAATATAACAGTAAACAGTTTCATTTTAGGCTTATAACGTAGCTACTGAAGGTTTTAGCCAGCAACGTTTTTTGTCTATCCTGAACAAATCCTCTTTTGCCACTGGCCGTTTTAACTAATTAACCATTCGTGAATGACATTGATACAGTATCTATCAATATAGTTGACGATAGTGACGGCCATTCGAGGCTTCATTACTATTCTTCTAGCAGCAGAATATTATGCTAGCAGTGCTAACTCAGATTTCCTTTATCACAATAAAAGCCATCATTGAAATATATAAGGTAATATAGTTAACAATCTAGTCTGTACATTTTATGTTTAATGTCCGTTCCAATGTTATACTTGTCTGTTCTTTTTCACACACTAGATTGTTAACTATATTGCCTTGTACATTTCAATGATGGCTTTTATTGTGATAAAGGAAATCTGAAGGTTGCCAGCATAATATACTGCTGCTAAAATAATGCTAATGAAGCCTCGAATGGCCATCACTAGGTGACGATAACTGACTTTTTCGTCAAGTGAAAAGACGAGAGAATCGTGGAATCCACCAGAAATAGTCGCAATACTGTATAATATCCGTAAACAGTTTTTGTTTTTGGCTTACTATAACGTAGCTACTGAATGTAGTAGCCAGCTAAGTTTTTGTCTATCCTGACCCAAAAAGCATGCACAGATGCGTACTTCGAAGATCTACCATAAACAGTCGCAAAATACCCGTAAATAGTTTTATTTTAGGCTTACTATAATGTAGATACTGAAGGTAATAGCCAGTAAAGTTTTTGTCTATCCGGAACAAATGCATACTTTGTTATGACTATGAGGAGATTTGATCGGGGAACCTATAGCTTGGAGGTCTGCTTCTCTAACCACTATGCTATTTCGGTCTGTCAGTGAGTGAGTGACATTCGCTCTTCTAGGCCGGCTCCGCTTACGCGGTCCAACAAAAATTTTCTAAACAAATGATTTGGTTATTTTACAAGTATCACACAAGCATGGTAAATGGATATATTTAATATACAGCTGCATCTACAAAAAAAATAATATCTAAATTCATTACACCTAATGTGAAACATTTCAAGCCTTTTTTGTTTCAATCTTGATAATTACAGCTTACAGCTCATGGAAATCAAAAATCCAGTATCTCAAAATATTAGAATAAAAAATGTACAATACAGAAATATCGATCTGAAAAGAGCTCTAATCAGCTAATTAACTCCCTGAGCCTTCAGTACAGACAACCACAATCATGGGGAAGAATGCTGACTTGACAGTTGTCCAGAAGACACTCATTGACACCCTCCACGAAGAGGGTAAGCCACAGAAGGTCATTGCTGAAAGGGCTGACTGTTTGCAGAGTGCTGTATCAAAGCATATTCATGGAAAGTTGACTGGAAAGGAAAAGTGTGGTAGGAAAAGGTGCACGAGCAACAGGGATGACCACAGCCTTGAGAGGACTGTCAAGCAAATCTGATTCAAGAACTTGGGGGAGCTTCACAAGGAGTGGACTGAGGCTGGAGTCAGTGCATCAAGAGCCACCACTAACAGATGTGTCCAGGAATAGGGCTACAAGTGTCGCATTCCTAATGTCAAGCCACTCCTGAACCAGAGACAACGTCAGAAGTGTCTTACCTGGGCGTAGGAGAAAAAGAACTGGACCGTTGCTCAGTGGTCTGAAGTCCTCTCTTCAGATGAAAGTAAATTTTGCATTGCAATTAGAAATCAAGGTCCCAGAGTCTGGAGGAAGTATGGAGAGGTACAGAATCCAAGTTGCTTGATGTCCAGTGTGACGTTTCCACAGTCAATGATGATTTGGGGTGCCATGTCATCTGCTGGTGTTGGTCCACTGTGTTTTATCAAGTCTAGAGTCAATGCAGCCATCTACCAGAAGATTTTAGAGCACTTCATGCTTCCATTTGCTGACAAACTTATGGAGATGCTGATTTCCTTTTCCAACAGGACTTGGCACCTGCCCACAGTGCCAAAACGACTGGTAACTGGTTTGCTGCCCATGTTATTGCTGTGCTTGATTGGCCAGCCAACTCGCCTGACCTGAACCCCATAGAGAATCTATGGGGTATTGTCAAGAGGAAAATGAGATACACCAGACCCAACAACACAGACAAGCTGAATGCCGCTATCAAAGCAACACCTCAGCAGTGCCACAGGCCTGCATTGATGCAGTAATTTGTGCAAAAGCAGTCCCGACCAAGTGTTGAGTGCATAAATTAACATACTTAGAAAACCTATGTAGGTGTTTTGAGTTAATTAGCTGATTAGAGCTCTTCTCAGGTCAACATTTCTGTATTATAAATTTAATAATAATATTTTGAGATACTGTATTTTTGATTTCCATGAGCTGTAGGCCATAATCATCAAGATTGAAACAAAAAAGGCTTGAAATGGTTCACTTTGTGTAATCAATTTAGAATATATGAAGGTATCACTTTTTGATTTGAATTACGGAAATAAATAAACTTTTCCACAATATTCAAATTTTTTGAGATGCACCTGTATAGAATGTTTCTGGTATCTCACAGGATTTCCAACACAGTTTGTCATCCAATACCAAAATACTTAAAAGCACCACATATTACAGCTTACATTTAAAAATAACATTACACTTTCCCACTCAAATTGAATTATTTTTAACATACACATGTACAGTGAAGGAAACATTTTTTTTGATCCCCCACTGATTTTGTACGTTTGCCCACTGACAAAGAAATGATCAGTCTATAATTTTAATTATAGGTTTATTTGAATAGTGAGAGACAGAATAAA
>JACXGI010000706.1:105866-120783 GCA_016801175.1 Esox masquinongy
TTGATTTGCATTTTAATGAGTGAAATAAGTATTTGATCCCCTCTCAATCAGAAAGATTTCTGGCTCCCAGGTGTCTTTTATACAGGTAACGAGCTGAGATTAGGAGCACACTCTTAAAGGGAGTGCTCCTAATCTCAGCTTGTTACCTGTATAAAAGACACCTGTCCACAGAAGCAATCAATCAATCAGATTCCAAACTTTCCACCATGGCTAAGACCAAAGAGCTGTCCAAGGATGTCAGGGACAAGCTTGTAGACCTACACAAGGCTGGAATGGGCTACAAGACCATCGCCATCGAAGCACAAAAGAACTGTCAATCTCCCTCGGTCTGGGGCCTCACTCACAATCTCACCTCATGGAGTTGCAATGATCATGAGAACGGTGAGGAATCAGCCCAGAACTACACGGGAGGATCTTGTCAATGATCTCAAGGCAGCTGGGACCAAGAAAATTGGTAACACACTACGCCGTGAAGGACTGAAATCCTGCAGCGCCCGCAAGGTCCCCCTGCTCAAGAAAGCACATGTACTGGCTTGTCTGAAGTTTGCCAATGAACATCTGAATGATTCAGAGAACAACTGGGTGAAAGTGTTGTGGTCAGATGAGACCAAAATCAAGCTCTTTGGCATCAACTCAACTCTTGGGGTCATAGGCAGAATGCTGCCTATGGTCTCAAGAACACCATCCCCACCGTAAAACATGGAGGTGGAAACATTATGCTTTGGAGGTGTTTTTCTGCTAAGGGGACAGGACAACTTCACCGCATCAACGGGACGATGGACAGGGCCATGTACCGTCAAATCTTGGGTGAGAACCTCCTTCCCTCAGCCAGGGCATTCAAAATGGGTCGTGGATGGGTATTCCAGCATGACAATGACCCAAATCACACAGCCAAGGCAACAAAGGAGTGGCTCACGAAGAAGCACATTAAGGTCCTGGAGTGGCCTAGCCAGTCTCCCGACCTTAATCCCATAGAAAATCTGTGGAGGTTGCTGAAGGTTCGAGTTGCCAAATGTCAGCCTCGAAACCTTAATGACTTGGAGAAGATCTGAAAAGAGGAGTGGGACAAAATCACTCCTGAGATGTGTGCAAACCTGGTGGCCAACTACAAGAAACGTCTGACCTCTGTGATTGCCAACAAGGGTTTTGCCACCAAGTACTAAGTCATGTTTTGCAGAGGGGTCGAATACTTATTTCACTCATTAAAATGCAAATCATTTTATAACATTTTTGACACACGTTTTTCTGGATTTTTTTGTTGTTATTCTGTCTCTCACTGTTCAAATAAACCTACCATTAAAATTATAGACTGATCATTTCTTTGTCAGTGGGCAAACGTACAAAATCAGCAGGGGATCAAATAATTTTTTCCCTCACTGTAAGTCCCATGGGTATAGCATTATGTTACTTCTGCATGCCCTTAATATGATTCCCCTCCACAAGGTCACATGAATTGTCTATACTGCCACTTTGAGTTTTCTAGTGTTAAATGTCTTCAAGCCGACCATGAGTCTCAAAGCTCATCAGAGAAGTTTGATTTACTCTTCTTCGTTTTTCTCCCAGTCCCTCTTCCTTTGCCAAAACTCCCTTCTCTAGCCTTTTCTTCCGAAAGTCTATAAAACCGTTAATGTCTTTAATCTGCTTCATCTAAATGAAATCTAGCTATATATATGGCACAATTCTTGCATGAAATGCATTTCAAATTGCTTAACAGGTGAAAAGGTTACCTGTTAACAGACATCTCTGCTCTGACTTTGTCTCTCATCTCCCCTCCAGGTTTCAAGGTTATTATGGGACATCATGGGAGATGTTTGTCAGCCATTTTATTATACTCTACTGGAGTTGGACCAGAGCACCAGCACTTGGAGAGCAATGAAGGTAGGGGCTGTTAAAACTGAATTCCAAATAGCACTCCAATAGAGCTTCTATAGAACACAAAGTGACCAGTATAAGTATATTTGGCTTGTTTTCATAGTGGAACCCTTTTGGTGCTAGACAGCACACTCCATAAATGGTTCTTCCTAGAACCCGCTGAAGAGTTTCTATTAAACCCCTCTGTTAATGTTCTACTAATAACTGCATATTTCACTTAGCAGTTTGGAACACTCTTCAGAGGCAAACTGCTCTTCACTCAATCAATCAATCAATCAATTAATTAATCACATATATTTATAAATCCATTTTTACATCAGCAGTTGTCTTATTCTACAACGTTTCAGGAGTCTCCTCCACCAAATGTTGTTTTTACCGCTTGTCATAGGTTATGCAATGTACTGTTAGGGAAGACCAACCCATTACACTTTGTCTTTTAGATCTGACAGTCAGTGTTTCTCCATGAATCATTCCAGGGTGCTTTTAATGGTTTTGATTGGGCTGTTTTCTGGCTGGAATACCCACATGAATGTTCCACTCCAAAAGACCTTGAATAATCAGAGGATTTAATTTGGTCTTGAGCACTTTCAACGTCTATGCCACTAACATCTTTTTTGTAGCAGAAATTAACTAGACTTAAGAAGTTACAGAAATGTTCTGGGTTGAGACAGTCTAAACACATTAATTCAGCTATAGCCTGGAGTCCCCACATAGAGAAGCATCAGATTCTGGTTCACCCCTTCGTTGATTATAAGAGTAATATGTTCTGGTTGGCCTAGAACATATTATTTGAGAACTTCAAAAGGTTCCTTGAAGAAATTAGAAAAACCTTTAAACAAAGAATTCAAGAACCTTTTCTTTTTAAAGGGTACCTTTTTTATCCCTAATGATATTTCATGGAAAAATTGTGCACCAATATTGCATTTGAAAAGTTTTCTCTATAAGTAGAAGTGCCCTTTAATATGGACCACATTGACAGTTAAATGAATCTGCTAAATGTTAAATGTTTAGCATGCATTCAATTACCACAGTGTCTACATCAAGTTTTTGGATCAAACCTTTTCATATTTTTTTTATTGAAAGGACAGTAGGAAGGAAATGCTAGGGAGACGGATATGTCGAGCGAGACAGAGAGGAAGGGCTCCGTCAGTTGGCTGAGCCGTTCAAATAATTTAATTATCAACGGTGCGAAATAAATACCACTTTATTGCTGGCCATTACATTTAACTGTGACTGTTGTGCTAACCAATGTTTGTTCACTCTATCTCCGGTCTCACTCCTCTCACAGCATGTGAATAAGTTATTGCTGGGGGAGTGTTCGTACAGGGAGCAGGGCTGTCAGTATCCCTGGGCCTCTCTGTTCATCTGGGCTGTCCTACAGAACCGTAGTGAGATGGCTGTCTACTTCTGGGAGATGGTAAATATAATAAAAATATCTACCAGTTTTACATTTACCTTTTAGCAATCTACGCACTTGGAAGACTTAGTGCTTGATGTTTGAACACACCTAACTCACCCCAAGGAGTTGACAATTCAGGCCTGTCCGGCAGCCCTGTCCGACATCCCCTCCACTAACCCCAGACAGTGCCGAGCCATTTAGCATTACCCAACGCTAGACTCCCCGACATTGTCGGAATGCTGCAACCAGGATTTAAACTCTTGATCTCAATGATGTAGCTTTATTCACCAATGACTTGTGCTATTGTTGAGCAGCTTACAATTATGTATTTTAATTAAAAATGTATGCAACCTGGCAACCATGAAATTAATATAAACAATGACTCTTAAATGGTTCAGTACTGGAAGAAATGAATCTGTGGAGAAATGAATGCATCAATTTACCAATGCACAGATATTTTACTTATGATCCTTCACCCTCTTTCTATTCCCTTCATTCTCCCTTGCTCAACACGTTTCTCTCTCTGGCCCTCTCCCTATCTTCCAGGCTGGGGACTCTGTCCTCGGTGCTCTGGCAGCCTGTAAGATTCTGAGGGAGCTGTCTAAGCTGGAGAGTGAGACGGAGACTAAGCTCTCTATGAAGGAGCTGGCCCAGAAGTTTGAGAACTTGGCCCATGGTCAGTTAGCTCTTTTCTGTCTGTTTGTTCTATGACAGTGTCAGCAGAGTTAAGAAAACTTGAGCAGCTTTTATTTTGTGAGGGAAAGTTACCTGTTAATGCCTAGTAGAGGATCTACATCAGACTGCAAGATAATTTTTTGTGGAGCTTTTGTGAAGCAGTTTGCAAACTATATGCGCTCATCCCCGTTGCAGCAGTCAAGCAAATGCAGTTCACAATATTTTCTGGTTGCAGCTGCAACTAGATCTTGTTTATGTATCAATACTATTTATTATCAGGGGCGGGCTGGCCTTGCTGGCTGTCCCTGGAAGGTTCCGGAACCTGCCAGCCTTCTTCAGGGGCCTTTATGCGACACTGATGCAGCAGGCTTTGTGCCACAGTATATTATTCAAGTAAAAATCTTAATTATTTCGCAAGGAGAATAGGGAGGCTGACAACTCCAGTTAGCTAGTAATGTTTTTAATGGTAGCCTGCTGGCAAGTACCAGGCTAAGAAGGGAAAATGAATCTAGAGATGGGAACAGAGTCAGACTACTTTGAGTGCCCCAAAGTGGAGTAAAGCTTGAATGTACCATAAAGTCAACATATGTGACCTTTCTCCTATCTCTTTTTTCTTCCCTCTAGATGTTGAATTGAATTTATTGCTAGGATAGCCTTTTGATGTAGAATCTCATTTACGAGGGTGTTTAGTGTGTGCTTATTGTTCACCCTTCAATCAACTCTCTAGACGTATTCAGTGAGTGCTACCAGAGCAATGAGAGCCGATCCTTCACCCTCCTTATACGGCAGTCTCCAATGTGGGGTGAAGCTACTTGTCTGCAAATGGCCACTGCAGCCGATGCCCGCCACTTCTTCAGCCATGACGGTGTGCAGGTCTGTACTAAACCCCAGGGTTTGTGTCTGAAGGTGCATGTGACCTGTCTTTTCACATTCCTCTTATTAAAACTAACTAGGGCCTTGTTTACCCAGTCTTAGAACCATCTATGAAGATCTTTTAATAGTGATGGAAATAACTCCAACATAAATTGGACCCAATATTCTGGACAAGCCCTCATCTCTACACTCCCTAAAAACAACCCAAAATTATTGTAGCACAATATAAACCAGGAACTCACAGTTTTGCTAAAGAAAAATTAAATAGGTTGTGTTGTAAAACTTGGTATTGTAGGCATCCAAAAGGTGCCTAATGTATGATTGCCAAGCAGCCCTTGAAGGGTCTTAAGATTACACACCATGGATGGCCAATACATTTGCCTGATTAACATAAGAATTAAAAGAAAATTCCCACACCGACTTACAATCCCGTTACAATCTAGAAAAATTTGGGAAGCTCTGTAAAATGTAAAAAACCGAATGTAATGATGTGCAAATAATTTAAACCTTATATTCAATTAAAAAAACTGTACAAAGACAACATATCAAATGTTGAAACTGAGAAATGTTATTGTTTCTAGAGAAATATATGAACACTTTGAATTTCATGCCAGCAAAATGTTTAAAAAAAAGCTGTGACAGAGGCACCAAAAGACTGGAAAAGTTGTGTAATACTACAAAAAACATGGTGGAACATCTCATAACTAATTTGGTTAATTGGCAACAGGTCAGTAACATGATATAAAACGAGGGTATAAGGATATAAAAAGAGCATCCCAGAGAGGATGAGTCTTTCATAAGTAAAGCTGGGGAGGGTTTCACCACTCTTTGAAAGACTGTGAGGGCAAATAGTGCAACAATTTAAGAATAACGTTTCTCAATGTAAAATTGCTAAGAGTTTGTAATCTACCCTACAAAATATAATTAAAAGATTCAGTGAATCTGGAGAAATCTCTGTACGCAAGGGAACAAGTCTGAAAACCAATATTGGATGGCCGTTTATCTTCGGGCCATCAGGCGGCACTGCATTAAAACAGACATGATTCTGGAGTGGACCTCACTGCATGGGCTCAGGAACACTTCTGAAAACCATTGTCTGTGAACACAGTATGTTGCTGCATCCACAAATGCAAGTTGAAACTCAACCATGCTATATATAAACCAGATCCAGAAACGCTGGTGCTTTATCTGGGCCCAAGCTCATTTAAGATGGACTGAGGCGAAGTGAAAAACTGTCCTGTGGTCTGATGAATCAAAATTTGAAATTCTTTTTGGGAATCATGGACACTACGTCCTCCGAACAAAAGAGGAGAGGGACCATCCGACTTGTTATCAGCGCACAGTTGAATAGCCAGCATCCGTGATGGTATGGGGGTGCATTAGTGCACATGGCATGGGTGACTTGCACATCTGTGAAGGCACCATTAATACTGAACAATATATACAGGTTTTGGAGCAACATAGGCTGCTATCCAGACAACGTCTTTTTCAGGGAAGGCCTTGCTTATTTCAGCAAGACAGTGCTAAACCACATTCTGCACATCTGTGAAGGCACCATTAATACTTACCAATATATACAGGTTTTGGAGCAACATAGGCTGCTATCCAGACAACGTCTTTTTCAGGGAAGGCCTTGCTTATTTCAGCAAGACAGTGCCAAACCACATTCTGCACATATTACAACAGCATGGCTCTGAAGTAAAAGACCTGTCACCCATTGAAAACATTTGCCGAATTTTGAAACGAAAGATACGACAAAGGAGACCCCGAACTGTTGAGCAGCTGAAATCTTATATCAAGCAGGAATGGGAATACATTTCACTTTCAAAACTACAGCAATTGGTCTCCTCAGTTCCCAAACACTTACAAACTATTGTTAAAAGAAGAGGTGATGCAACATAGTGGTAAACATACCCCTGTCCCAACTTTTTTGAAATGTGTTACTGGCATCAAATTCAAAATGCAAGCATGCAGATTTATTTATATAGCACAATTCATAAATAGAAGCAATTCATTGTGCTTTACAACGAAAAAGAAAAATATGAAAATACAATAGAAGAAAAACAAACACTAGAAGAAAAACATCAATAAAATAAGGGGGACTCTAACCACCTTAAATAACAAGGGCATGCTCTAACCACCCTTGACGTACTCTAACCACCTTAATAATAAAACAAGGGGGACAACATCATAATACGAAAACATAGAATAAGAAAATAAAAATAGAATAACAACAAAATAAAAACATAACTGGTAGATTCCGTAGTAGATTCCATGAGGAGGTTATAAAAGCTGTAAGGCTAGCAGTGTGGTTAAGTATAAGCGATTATTCGTAGGCATGTTAAAAGGGAAGTGGTTTAACCTGGATTGAAAAATGTATACGTTTGGAGCACGTCTAAGATCTTCTGGTAGTTTATTCCAGTTGTGTGCAGCGTAACTGCTAAATGCAGCTTCACCATGTTTAGTTTGGACTCTGGGCTCAACTAGATGACCTGAGTTCATGGATTTAAAAGCCCTGCTCGGTTTATAATCTTCAAACATATCAGAAATTTATTCGGGGCTTAAACCATTCAGTGATGTATAGACTAAAAGCACCACTTTGAAATCTATTCTGTAACTGACTGGAAGCCAGTGCAAAGAATATATTTTAAAAGACATGTGTTTTTCCAAAAACAATAACATTTCTCAGTTTCAACATTTGATATGTTGTCTTGGTACTATTTTCAATTAAATATAGGGATTAATGATTTGCACATCATTGCATTATGTTTCTATTTTCATTTTACGCAGCATCCCAACTTTGTTGGAAACGGTGTTGTAGGTTAAGTTCTTAAATATGGAGCAAACCAAACTGGAGAAGCCAAGAAATATCTCTTGAGAAAGAAGATCTTAACAGCTTTGTCAATTCTCCATTATCATTTCATGGCATCTGTGGGACTGGACTGGCAAATTTAAATTTATGGGACACAATGACTTCACATGCTTGCCAGTGGTTAAAAAAGTGGTGCTGTCAAGCCAAAACAGGCCCCTTGAAAATGGTGTACTATATCATGTTTGTGCCGATACATTCCTGGTGTCATCAACCACTACTACTCACTTTCAAACCTGAAATTGAATTGCTTACCGATGTATTATTGTGACTCTATTTATATACCGGAAATATTTGGACACTGACACAATTTTCATAATTTTGGCTCTGTACGCCGCAACAATGGATTTGAAATGAAACAACCGAGATGCAATTGAAGTGCAGACTTTCAGCTTTAATTCAAGGGGTAAACAAAAATATTGTATGAAACGTTTAGGAATTGCTGCCATTTTCATACACTGTCCCCTTATTTCAGGGGCTCAAATGTAACTGGACAACCTAACACAATCATAAATAAAATGTTTGTCGAGAATCCTTTGCAGGCACTGACTGCTTGAAGTCTGGAACGCATGGACTTCACCAAACGCTGGGTTTCCTGCTTTGTGATGCTTTGTCAGGCCATTCCTGCAGTTGTCTTCAGTTATTGTTTGTTCCTGGGTATTTATGCCTTAAGTTTTGTCTTCAACAAGTGAAATGCATGCTCGATCAGGTTGAGATCAGGTGATTAACTCGGCCATTGCAGAATATTTCACTTCTTTGCCTTAAAAAACTCCTAGGTTGCTTTCGCAGTATGTTTTGGGTCATTGTCCATCTGTAAAGTGAAGCGCCGTCCCATCAACTTCGCTGAATTTGGCTGAATCTGAGCAGACATTATATCCTTATACACTTCAGAATTCATCCGGCTGCTTCTGTCTTCTGACACATCATTAATAAACACTAGTGACCCAGTGCCATTGGAAGCTATGCATGGCCATGCCATCACACTGCCTCCACCATTTTTTACAGATGATGTGGTATGCTTCGGATCATGAGCCGTTCCAAGCCTTCTCCATACGTTTTCCTTCCCATCATTCTAGTACAGGTTGATCTAAGTTTCATCTGTCCAAAGAATGCTGGATTTTTTAGTTGTTTTTCTAATCTGGCCTTTCTATTCTTGAGGCTTATGAATGGTGTGCACCTTGTGGTGAACCCTCTGTATTTGCTCTCGTGAAGTCTTCTCTTTATGGTAGACTTGGATAATGATGTGCCTACCTCCTAGAGTGTTCTTCACTTGTCTGGATGTTGTGAAGGGGTTTTTCTTTACCATAGAAAGGATCCTACAATCATCCACCACCGTTGTCCTCCATGGGGTTCTAAGCCTTTGTGTGTTGCAGAGCTCACCAGTGTGGTCTTTTTTTCTCCGAATGTTCCAAACTGTTGATGTGGCCACTCCTAATGTTCCTGCTATCTCTCTGATGGATTTTTTTTTGCAGCCTAAAGATGGCCTGTTTCACTTGTTGCATATTGTGGGTTCACAGCAACAGCTTCCAATTGCGAATGCTACACCTGGAATCAACTCCAGACCTTTTACCTGCTTCATTGATGAAGAAATAACGAAGGAATAGCCCACACCTGTCCATGAAACAGCTTTTGAGTCAATTTCTTTTGGTCCCTTGAAAACAAGGGGGCAAAATATTAAATTGCTGTAATTCCTAAATCCTTGCTCCAATTTGGATGTGAATACCCCCAAATTAAAGAGAGACTGCACATTAAAGAGAGAAGCCCATATTCATTATTTAACTGTAAATTGAATATATTTTGGTAAACAGACAAAATACCAAAACTTTTGTCAGTGTCCAATTATTTCCGGACCTAACTGTATTATGCACAAATAATCAGCATGTTACACATCAAGCCCAACATGGGAAGTAACAATAAAATGTAGTTATTCTCATGTCTTATACTGCATTGTGAACAATCAGCCAAGTGTGTGTTGGATTTATACTTCCGCAGATGAAGCAGGAATGTTGAAGCAAGAAAAGAGGAGTGTGTAGCATGGGGGCAAGAAGCGGGGATGGCACTTGTCTAACAAAAAGTGAGAGCAAATTTAGATCTGGAACATTTTGACATTGCTTTCAGCAATGTCACCCAGCGGGATATACCCAAATGGACAGTAAAGCTCACTCTGAAAAACAGGTGGTAGAGAACAGTTCCAAGAGAACAGCTTATTTTTTTATAGACCTTCAGATCAGTAGCTGTAAAGATGGGAGGATCAGTGAGAGTAATAATATGACCTAGAAGGTAGGCCGGTTCACAGTCCAACTTTGAAACATTATTTCGGAATACAGCAAAAACTTGTCTAGTAAATAATCATTGTAATGCTTATGTTGCATCACAACTGGGAAATAAGTCCCTGACCTTTACATTTTTTTAGTGTATGTGGTAGAACATGAAAAGTGGTTAACAGTTCAAGAAGACTAATTCTGCTTCCACCCTGTCCTCTGGAAGTCTCTGCTGTCTCAGATCTGGTGGGGAGCCATGGAGAGAAGCACAGATGTTTGGAAACTGGTCCTTGCCTTCTTCCTACCCCCCCTCATCTACACCAAACTCATTAGCTTTAGGTAAGTAGCTACCGGTCTGTCTGTTACTTTCTGTCTGTTTATCACAATCCCTTAAGCTTTAAGGGAAGGGAAGTGTTTCCCAATCCTAGTCCTGGGGACCCAAAGGGGTGCATAGTTTTGCCCTAGCCCTCACAGACCTGATTTAAATGTTGCCCTACTTGCACACTTGTTTGACGTAATTAACCCATCATCAAGTCTTTAATTTGAGTCAGGTGTTTGAGTGCTAGGGCAAAAACAAAAATCATTCACCCCTTTGGGTCCCCAGGACCAGGATTGGGAAACACTGCCTTAAAGAAACTGCACAATGAAAATTCATATTCTAACTCATAACCAAATAAGGATGTTGACAATACTTGTATTTGTGGCCAAGCTTGAACTGGAGAAAAGGAACACTATAAACCCAATCTCAAAAAAATCTGTCTGTAACAGACTGCTTGGAAAAGGGTGATGGCCAGCTGATTTGTTGGCAGTCTAAAGAGGGATAGCTTAAAGGCATGACAATCGTAGTTGTTACTGACCTTAGCCATAGAGGAAGACAACAAGGACACCTTGTAAAGTCCCGGAGCGGTAATAAAGGCAGGAAACTTCAGAAAGAAGGGCTCCAGATTATCAAGACCAACTATTAAGCAAGCATTTTTTAGCTTATTCCGCGGCCCACTAGGTAGTGTATAGGGTCTCTTCAGAAAGTATTCAGACCCTTTCTCTTTTTCCACATGCTGTTATGTTACAGCCTCATTCTAAAATTGATTAAATTAATCAATCTACACACAATACCCCATAATCTACACACAATAAGCCATAATTACCAAACAAAAACTGTTGTTTTATTTTGCAAAGAAAAGTTTAATGTCACATTTACATAAGTATTCAGACCCCTTCAGTCTGCTTTGTTTAAACACCTTTGGCAGCGATTACAAACTAAAGTCTTCTTGGTTATGTCACTTCAAGCTTGACAAAGCTGTATTTGGGGCATTTCTACCATTCTTCTCTGTGGATCCTCTCAAACTCTGTCAGGTTGGATGTGGTACGTAGCTGCCCAGCCTCTTCAGAGATATTCTATCATGTTCAAGTCCGAGCTCTGGCTTGTTCCAAAGCCACTCCTTCATTGTCTTGAGAGTTTACTTAGGGTTGTTGTCCTGTTGGAAGGTGAACCATCGCCCCAGTGCTCTGGAGCGCTCTGGAGCAGGTTTTCATCAAGGACCTGTCTGTACCTTGCTCTGTTCATCTTTCCCTCAATCCTGACTATCCTGACACCATTATGCTGCCACCAGGTTATGAGCGGTGACTGCTTTCCTCTGAACCTGTTGCTTGGCATTCAGGCCAAAGAGTTCAGTCTTGGGTTCATCAGACCACAGAATTAGGTGCCCTTTGCCAAACTCCAAATGGGCTGTCATGTGCCTTTTAATAAGGAATGGCTTCTGTCTGGCCACTCTACCATCAAGGCCTGATTGAGGGAGTGCTGCAGAGATTGTTGTTCTTCAGGAATGTTCTCCCATCTCCACACAGGAACTCTGGAGCTCTGTTAAGAGTGGCCATCAGATTCTTTGTCACCTCCCTGACCAAGGCACTTCCCTAATTGCTCTGTTTGGCTGGGCAGTCGGCTCTATGAAGAGTGTTGGTGGTTCCAAACCTCTTCAATAGAAGAATGTTGGAGGTCAATGCGTTCTTGCGGACCTTCAACGCTGCTGAATTTTTTAGGTAGCTTTTGTTTGTGCCTCGACAGAATCCTGTCTCTGAGCTTTATGGATAATTTTTTTGCCTCATGGCTTGGTTTTTGCTCTGACATGCACTGTCAACAGTGGGACTGTGTGCCTTTCCAAATCGAGTCCAATCATTTGAATTTCAATCAAGTTATAGAAACAGCTTGAGGCTGTAACATTGCAAAATGTGGTAAAAGTTAAGGGGTGTGAGCACTTTTCGAACGCCCTGTATCGCATTGGGTGATATTGTGGAAGGTAAATCTAAATTTGATCTTACTTGTCAGATGAGTTACCACAATGAGTAAAAATCCCTGGCCAGTACAAGCAGACAAAGGCTCTAAATTATTCTGCTCTAAATTGCAGAAAGAACTCCAAAATGTTGGCTCTGACAGTTGGGCTTGATAATCTGAACAAAATTGACCATTAGTGCTCCTCCCGATATAGAAAATATAAACATTTGACAGGTATATTTGGGATGTATTTTAAGATCCATGGAAAAAAAGTAAAGCCAAAAACTGTATTTTCTTCTGCATTTATACATGCATTTTAATGTATGGTACCTGTAAATGTATTTGGACCATATGCACTGTAGTAGTTTCAAATATATAATTATGGCTCCTCGGGTAGGAGGAACCCTATTGTTATTGTCAGTATTATTATTATGATTTTTTTTTTCTTGAAACTGCTGAATAACTCAAAGTCCCTGATAGAAAATGCTGTAACTTTGCACACTAAAAATATAGACCACGAGTATGGAGCCAAATTGAGCTCAAATGTATTGACTGTAAGAAAGGATAAACGTAACTGAAATATTTCATAGTATGAAAAAACTAAATTCAGTCGTATGAAAAAAATGTATTCAAGCGTGGAAAAAGTGTATGCTAAAATCATTAAATGGATTTTCGCGTCCAATCTTAAAATGTCTTTGTTCAATCACGTTTTTTCCACGTTCGCTTCTTCTTACGCTTACAATTTCTTCTCACCTTCGTTCGAATCATGTTTTCTCAAAACCAAGTTTTGAGCCTCTATTGGCGTGGAGGTTAGCCATGAATCACACCATTATAAGGTGAAAATCATAGCCTTTCCATGCACTGCTTTCCCAATGCAATCTGTGGAGAGAAGTTTAAGAATTGTATAAGCTAGGCTAAATGTGTACATTTAAACAGAATAATAAACTATTATTCACAGGTTGCATCGACGTCACTGTTGCCATGGTCACAGACACAGATATTAATGAAAGTTTAACATGTTCTCAAGGTACAAGGTACCCCAACATAATCTCCCCCCAGATTAAGGGTGACCAGGGTGACAGGAGCATATAAAACACGGCAACTCACGGCTCGTCAGGCCTATCAGTGCACAGTCTAATGTGTGTGATATGGTTTATTTAACTAATTAATAACTATTGATGTTCATTTAATATACAGTTGTTCTTAATGTAAAAAAATGGGCCGTTATTGGGGTGGCAAAAAAACTATATTCAAATGCGGTAAAAGTTTATACTTACCTCATTAACTGGATTTTTTTTGCTGTGATGTTTCCAAACCATTAGACTTGGTTTGGAAACAAATGGTAATCAGCCCCTGTCTAACTTCAGTCACTTGAACACGTTAAACTTTCATCAATATCTGTGTCTGTGACCATGGCAACAGTGACTTCAATGCAACCTGGGAATAACAGGTTATTATTCTGTTTAAATGGACACATGTAGCCTAGTTAATATAATTCTTAAAATTCTCTCCACAGGGAAAGCAGTGCATGGAAAGGCTATGATTTTCATCTTATAATGGTGTGATTCATGGCTAATCGGGTGCGAGAATTCAATGCCCAGATAAAGCCCCGCCTCCAAACCAAGAGGGGCTCAAAACTTGGTTTTGAGAAAATATGACTCGAACGAAGGTGGGAAGAAATTGTAATCGTGAAAAGAAGCGAACATGGAAAAAACGTGTTTGAACTAAGACATTTTAAGATCGAATGCGAAAACCCATTTAATGATTTTAGCATGCACTTTTTCCACACTTGAATCTATTTTTTTCATACGATTGAATTTAGTTTCTTCATACTATGAAATATTTCAGTTACGTTTTTCTTTTCTTACAGTCGATACATTTGAGCTCAATTTAGCTCCATACACGAGTACCTACCTCACAGACACCCGCCCCGATTCCTCCACGAGGGGCGCTACAGTACACGATTCAATTTTAAAATGATGGCATTTCCACCCCGTTTGACCTATAGTGCTGCATCTTTGTGTACATGCCTCATTTCTCATGAGGAACAAAAAAGCCTCCAAACCCATAAAATCCACCATCTTGGATTTTTCTGTACAGTGAAAATTTGCCAAAACCTACTAAATATTTAAACTTTTAAAAAGTAAGTCGGATTCACATGCCCTTTGGCGTACAGGTGTCTCATACATTTCTCCTTAGATTGATTTTGGGAATAACAGATATCTTGCAAGATGATGGATAAAATGGCTGATTGCTGTACAATATATGTATGCAAAATATTCATGTCTGCATTGCTTTATGGAACAATAACCTATACACTTCATATTCATTGTGGCTTCTGACCCCACCCCCATATAACACCATGTGCATTTGTTTGTTGACATCTCAAAGGACGACGAAATGGCAACTGCCAGAAATCTGACCATTTTCAACACATGCTAATGCTAATAAATGCCTTTAAAACTCTTCTTCTCCTGAACCGTACATTGGATTTACTCGCCAGTAAATTTTCAGACTCTAGGCCATACTTCTGAACAGGAATGATAATGAGTCTCGTCACTATGTCAAAAGTTGACTGAACTATGACTTCACAAAGTTAGCCCTTTATGCTAATTCTAATGAACACTATAAAAATTACCTTAAAATCAACCGGTTATCTGATTGACCTCACTGATTGTGTGCAGGTGTCTCATATGTGC